>JACEEZ010003504.1:0-5000 GCA_016584305.1 Chionoecetes opilio | reverse complement strand
TATATCCACTAAAAATCGTCTAATGGCACCCAAATTACTATGGCAATTACGTTCTGGTCTCAAGGGGTTAAATTTGGTCCATCTAAGGTACAGGGTGAAGCGTCCGGGTGATGGCGAGGGGTGACAGGTGACGGACAGGAGTGGCGGGTGTCATGAGGTAAGCAGGTAAAGGTCCCGCCTCACAGACAGACAGACAGACAGGTGGCGCCCAGGTGAGATAAGAGAACAAACATTTCCTCGCCTGTCTATCAAGGCAAACACACGTCATGAACTCTGAAAATGCCCCCAAAACACACACACACACACACACACACACACACACACACACACACACACACACACCACACACACACACACACACACACCACACACACACACACACACACACACACACACACACAGCACACACACCCCACCCACAACCACACACACACACACACACACACACACACACACACACACACACACACAACCACATACACACACACCACGCACACACACCTGATAACTCCGTGCAGTCACCACAAACATGATTCCGCAGCAGGAGGAGAGGCGCGGGCGGTATGAAAACACACACACACACACACAACAACACACACACAACCACACAACACACACACACAGACACACACACACACAACACACACACACACACCACACACCACACACACACACATACACACCAACACACACGCACGAGAGGGCCGAGGCGGTGAAGTGGAAACACAGACAGGTATAAAAGAGAATGTCAAACGACCGGAGGAAAAGTCACAGAGAGAAGAGAAGGAGAGTGAAGGGAAAGATAGGGATAGTGAAAAATAAAAACTAAGAGATAAAGATAAGAAAATAAAAGTAAGATAAGATAAAGTAAAAGAAAAGATAGTATGGTAAATAACAGAGATATATACAAATACATCTACTATATCTCTACTAAGTTTTTGTTGGAGTAATACTTTTAACCTTTGGCTTTAACGCCTTGAGACCCATAACGTTATTACCATTGTAATTTGGGTACCATTAGACGAGTTTTAGTGAATATAAGCAATGTTTAATAGATATGACCTGTTTAGTATCCTTTTCCACTAACTAATTTGGTATATTAAGTGACTTTTCTTAATTTTATAATTCGACAACAGACAATTTTTATAGCAAAGGAAAGATCTGGGCGTGAAGGGGTTACTTAAGTCTTGGTAAGGTTGTGGGAAGATGTTGCCAGCGTGGGATGTGGCGTGTTGAAGGAGGATAATTCTGTATTTCTTATATTTTATTATCTTATTATTTGTCTTTTTACATCAAGAGGGAATGGCCAAGGGAAAAATAGGAAGAAAATAGCCCTCTAGCAGTCAGAAATAGCGAGAAAGACTGTGGTGAGAGAGAGAGAGAGAGAGAGAGAGAGAGAGAGAGAGAGAGAGGAGAGAGAGAGAGAGAAGATAGAGAGGAGAAGAGAGAGAGAGAGAGAGAGAGAGACGGAGAGAGAGAGAGAGGAGAGAGAGAGAGAAGATAAATGAGCACAGAAGGTTATGGAGTGTGTCAGACAACATTAAGGATTACGAAGAAAAAAAATAAGTCGAGAAGGATGTGAGGAAAAAGACTTACCGGGAGACTCAGGAAGAGGAAGAATTATGAGGGGAAAAAAGGATGGTATATTATGAACAGGACTATGAAGGACGAATTAATATTATAGAGAGAATTATATATCATGTGAACAAAATAACAGAATTAAGTAGAGTAGCGAGTAGAGTAGAAAAATAGGAAGAAAATAGCCCTCTAGCAGCCAGAAATAGCGAGAAAGACTGTGGTGAGAGAGAGAGAGAGAGGAAGAGAGAGAGAGAGAGAGAGAGAGAGAGAGAGAGAGAGAGAGAGAAGAGAGAGAGAGAGAGAAGAGAGAGAGAGGAGAGAGAGAGAGAGAGAGAGAGAGAGAGGAAGAGGGCTATTTTCTTCCTAATGTACCGACTGAAAACGATGATAATTAAAAATAAATATAATGGCAAAGACGAATGATAATGATAAACGACGAAGATTAAGATGGAATGATGATGATGATGATATAATGAAGGCAAAATATGTCTAAAGGAATGTTATGAAGAGAAATGACGGTATGGAATGTGATTAATGAGTGTGTGTGTGTGTGTGTGTGTGTGTGTGTGGTGTGGTGTGTGGTGTGTGGTGTGTGTGTGTGTGTGTGTGTGTGTGTGTGTTTGTTGTGTGTGTGTGTGTGTTGTGTGTGTGGTTGTGGGGGGGGGGGGGGCTGTAATGGAAGTCCCGTCTTACTTAAACGCAGCAAAGTTTGTCCATAGAGTTAGGCGGCTTCTGGAGAGAGAGAGGAGAGAGAGAGAGAGAGAGGAGGAGAGAGAGAGAGAGAGAGAGAGAGAGATGGAGGGGGAGGAGAGATGAGAGAGAGAGAGGAGAGAGAGAGAGGGAGAGAGAGAGAGAGAGGAGAGGGGAGAGTAGAGAGAGGAAAAAACCAGTGCAAAGGAGCGGCAGTAAAAAGGGTGTGATTGCAACTCTATTAGGTGGAGTGGTTTGCCCCGTCATGGAGAGAGAGAGAGAGAGAGAGAGAGAGAGAGAGAGAGAGAGAGAGAGAGAGAGGGGAGATGGAGAGAGAGTATGGAGGAGTAGAGAGAGAGAGGAGGCGAGAACACACACAAACACAACATGGAAACAAAGGGAGAAAAAACTAAAACTTCTGTCGAATACTTAGAAAAAAAATGAAATGAAATTGTAGTTCTTAAAATAGCGAACATGAGAATAAATATTGACCTTTCTAGAAATTGTCTTTTATATAAGTAATAAAACAAATATATGGAGAGAGAGGAGAGGCGAGAACACAAACACTCGCTGCCCCGCCTAGGACACGAAGGGATAAAAACAATAGTGAACTTTATAATGGTTAAAAAGACACGAATTAAATTGTTGTTGATTGTAAGTTGATTGTAAGTTTATTGTTTATAATTTAGTAGTAAAAAAAAAAATAAAGAAATCAAATTGCAGTTCTTAAGATAGCGACCGTGATAATAAATAAGGATTTTTCTAGCAACTGGATTCCCTTTTATATATGTTTAAAAAAGTATATTCATTCGTGGTGTTTTTGAAAGCAGCGACAGACTTCATTATTTCTCATCACCATCATTATCATCATCATCAACTATTACGTAATTCATTAAGGAAGTATGTACGTATATGAAGTCATTAATTTTAATTGGTCCAGACTTTTTAAAACTTAATTATGAGTTTAAGTTTATTATGAGTTTTATGTCATCTGAATATAAACAATTCAAGACTAATGATAAAGTAATAAAAACCGGGAAACACGAGAGAGAGAGAGAGAAAGAGAGAGAGAGGAGAGAGAGAAGAAGAGAGGGGAAGGAAGGGGGAGAAGGAGAGAGGGGAGAGGAGAGAGAGAGAAGGAGAGAGAGAGAGAGAGGGGAGAAAAGGGGAGAGAGAGAGAGGAGACTTAATCTTTAGGGAAAAGAAAGAAAGGCAGTGTCGGGGGGAGGGGGGGGGAAGAAAGGAGAGCTGGGGGGAAGAAAGTAAAGTGCCTGCTTGAAAGAGAAAACCAAGAAGGAAAGAAAGAGGAAGGAAGGAGAGGAAGAAATAGTAGGAAGTGAGATGGGATTAAAGGTGTGTTGCGAGGCGCGTCATGTGGAGGAATACAAAGGAATACAAAGGAAACACAAACAGCAACAGACCGATAGGTCCTTACAAGAGTTTGCTTTAATACAACATAACTAGAAAATAAGAGAAAAAAGGAAAGGGAAGTAGAAGGCCCCCCCACCCCCCATCCTCCAGCCGAAGCGGGGCCGGAAAAGAATGATCCCATGCAATATAGAAAAACTGCATGGAATTTGGGGAAAAAGTTGAAAGCTGTAATCATGGCTAATATATATTTTGGGGGGGGTAGGTTTAGTGCTGATGAATTTATGTTATGTTGTTTTGTAATGGTGGGAACACATGTGGGGGTTTCAAGGGGTGGTGGGCAGCCTTGCCGGCGCTTTTTTGGGAGGCAGGTAAAACAGGCCCCAGCCCTTTCAACCATGGGGTTTGTGTACTTTCCATTGGACCCCGTAAATTCAATGCCCCCTGCAGCAGGCCCCCCTGGTCCCTTAAACCCCGAGGTGGTCACTAACGTCGGCCCCAAATGAACCCAGCCCGTACGGGTTTTGAGAGTAGTAGTGCAACGTTAACTGGGGGGCTTTGTGTGTGTTATAGGCATGTAGTTTTGGTGTAGGGTCAGTGTGGAAATTCGGGGGTGGTGCGGGAGCCCTTGCCTGGCGCTTTCTTTGGGGGGCAGAGTCAATCAGGCCCCAGCTGTTTCAATCCACTGCGGTGGGGCACTTTTCCCAAATAGGACGCCGTGCATTAATGCCCCCCGCAGCAGGACCCCCGGTAATAAAACCCCCATTTGGGGGACTAATGACAGGGCCTTACTGAACCACAGCCCGTCCCAAATCAAAAATTTTAGTAGGACCCTTTTCTCGGGGTGTCTGGAGTGTCGGAGACGGGAGGAGGAGGAGGGGAGGAGGGGGAGGAGGAGGAGGAGGGGGGGAGGAGGAGGGGGAGGAGAGGAGGGGAGGAGGAGGAGGAGGAGGAGGGGGAGGGGAGGAGGAGGAGGAGGAGGAGGAGGAGGAGGAGGGGAGGAGGAGGAGGGGGAGGAAGGAGGTGGAGGAGGAGGAGGAGGAGGAGGAGGGGGGGGAGGAGGAGGAGGAGGAGGAAGGAACATTTAAAAAAAATTGGGAAAAAAAAAGGGAAAAAAATAAAATTAAGGGGAAAAAAAGGGGAAAATTAAAATTGTACAGAGAAGAAAAGGGGAAAAAGGAGAGAGGAGGGGGAGGGGGAGGAGGAGAGGAGGAGGAGGAGGAGAGGAGGAAAAGGAAACCGGGAAAAAAAGGGAAAAAGAGCAAAAAAAAAAAATGTAAATTTCCCTTTTGAAAAAAAAAAACTGGAAAAATAAAAAAACGAAGAAAAAAAAAAAAGGGGTAAAGGGGGAAAAAAAAAGGGAA
>JACEEZ010003503.1:20000-30481 GCA_016584305.1 Chionoecetes opilio | reverse complement strand
ACGCGAGAAAAACATCGAGGGCAGAAACGGGGCCGACCGGAGAATATTTCCGTTTTTGGGAATAGTATGTGGTATGGGATATCTACCCAATCACCGTTGTCCACGTTGTGAGTCACATGGGGTGGAGCTTAAGGACCTGGGTTTTAATCTGTGTTATACACAAAATTTTTATAAAAAATTTTTTTATTACTGTGTTACGTTAATTTAACAATTTAATTTATTTGGTTAAGAAATAAGGTAACTGAGTTAGGTTAGGTTACGCTACGCTAATTAAAACAGTTTTTAGTGTAACTTAAAAATAAAAATACAGGATTATAGCCCAGCAACACTGAAGCCCACCCCCGGGCGACGTCACGAGCTTGGACAACGATGATTGGCAGAGACACCCCCCATCCCACATACTATTCCAGGGGGAAGGGGGAATATGCCGCCCGGAGCGGGCAATTATGCTAGCTCATAATAATAGAACATTTAACGAAATTTGGAAAGGTTGAGACTGCAAAATTTTGGCCATAGTGCAGGGCCGCAGCACCCACACACCAAAAACCCCTAACACACAACACACACACAAAAAAGACAACAATTATCAGATGGGCTTGTTATGTTTGGCCAGGGTTCACAGGGGCCCCTTTTGGGCCCCCTTGGGGCCCCCGGGGAGCGAGGGGGACATCACGGGCCATAAGTGACGCTCATGGGTAGGGGGACACCAATTTTGGTAATACAAAGGGCCCAAAAATTTTTACTGTAGCAGCTTTTACGAGGGGGTATTTTGAATGTAAAAAGGCCTCTGCAAGATAAAGGAAGGACAATTCAGTACTAAAGAAAATTAAAAAAAATTTACCCATGCTTTCTATTAGGTGGGATACCCACCCCTACCCGCAGGAGGTGAACATGACAGCGTTCTCGCGGCCCGGTGTGACACCAGCTACTCCAATTGCCCCCCCTCCCCCCCGGGAAACCGGCCTCAGGGGACGGGCAGGGGGACCCCGTGTCCGGACCCCCGGGCGGAGGGCGGGGACGCTTGCCAGGGAATTGCCCAAACCACATCACGTCACCAGGACTCACGATTGACAAAAATTTCAAGTGTATCATTGTTGCCATAAAGGAAGAAACGGAGGCAGGCCCCCCGCTTTCCCGAACATTGTGTGGGGGAGTTTTGATTAAGGAAGACAAGGGTGGGAGAGCAGGGCTTGCAAGGGGGAAGGGGGGATCACCATCGTCGATCAACACCCATACCTGAAAATCGTCAAAAAATCATCAGTGGGGTTTCCACGCCTCCTGCTTTATTTTTCCCTTGCTGACACGATGGTTTTCCCATGACCGCTGAGGTCCATGGCCCCTTCCTAAAATAGTCCATGGCCAGGCCAGATATCGGGACCCCCTGGGGTGACCCAAACACGAATGGTACTAAAATGTTTATAGAGTGACGTAAATACTTTAAGATATGATAGCCTTCCGCACTGGTAGCTTAGTCTGTTTTTTTGATGCAATGGGGGTGCTACCATAAAAAAAGGATTTTCAGCGTGACGCTCGGGGTTTTCCTCATTTTCTTTAAAATCAATCACACGATCGTTGCGAAACTTTGGACACCTATGTAGAATTGATTCTCTACCAGAGTTGTTCCTAGGTATTTTTCAAATTTCCTCATATTTGGGTTTTACCCTAAATTTTTTTAATTTGGGTATTTTCCCATAAATCTGAAATAAATCCCTAATATGGGAGAAATTAAAAAATATATTCTAACAGCTCTTGTAGCTAATTGATTCTCTACAAGAGTTATTCCGAGTATATTTCAAGTTTCCCCATATTTAGGGGTTTATTTCATTTTTGGTGATTTTTTGTGTATTTTGGGATAATTTATTATTGGAAGGAGCAAACATATGTAGAATGGTTTCCATGTAAATGTGTTTGTTTGTTTGTCATGTAATGTTTAATGGTGATATATTTTTTTGCGGGTGTGTGCTGACTGTCTGACGGCATGATGCAACCATCAGCGAGGAAGAGAGCACGGATCGGACTGTATCATCCACTGCTCTGATGATGACAGCGATGCTCTGGTGTCACCACAGGATTTGGACCCCTGGAAACATTGCTCAGGGGCTGCAGAGATCGGGCAGCATGATCCAGTCCTGGAAGCACCCAAGGGCCTTGAAGAAGGGGGAATACCACAATACATTATCCCCGTAAATGTCGTAGTCTCTTTACAATGAAGAAGTCACTGGATTCTATTCTTGCCAAGGGTGTCAAGATAAAAATCAAGCAAGCGTCGACCCAGGAGGAGGGCATCAAGGGATGCCCCTAGTACTAGCAGGGGTATGCCAAAGTATGTCTCTTCTGCGAGGAGTCAAGAAAAGTAACATGAAAGCAGCAAAGACAAGGGAGCCACTCATCCAGTTTTGTTGAGCTACGAGCAGATGAGAAGATCCGCAGAGCAGCAACAAGGAAAACTCAACCAGAGAACCCTTTGGTTTACTTAGCAGAGACCTTGTTGTGCAGAGGGTCACTACCACACGTCGTGCTACAAAACTCTTCACAAAAGATGATTCCCCAGCGGCCGCCAGGTCTGGTGCAGGTGAAAATCAGGAAGAAAGCGAGGGAGCACGTTTACGAAGAGGCTGAGATAGAAGCCCTCGAGGAAACTCTTCTTGTATATAAGGGAATGAATTTTTCCCCCAACCCAGAGGTACTGCCTATGATAAACCTCACATCTAGGCTGAGAGATCCATGATGTCCCGTGGTATTACCCAACTGAAACCAGCGACAAAGAAACATGTTCGCCGAAAGATTGAAACCGAGTTTGGGGAATCACTACGCTTTGTCCCAGATGAGAAAGGAAAGCTTCTAATCTACCCACGCAGCTCTCAAGGGACGACCTTGCCCGACAAGCACACAAAATGACAAAAGATCTGCAAGAAGCAAGAGCAGCTAACTCTGAAGATATCTTAACCAAAGCAGGAATGCAGTGAGGAATGAGATCAATAAGCAAGATGTGAGTCAGCCAGGGGCCTCCCGATACAGATCAGAATGTTATTCCTGCAGCAGTCACTAAATTCCTGCACACCCTGCTGACAGGAGAGTGTGAGTGTCAAACTCCCTCTGAAAAGAGCTCAACGTCTTGCCACATCCTTCGGCAGTGACTTGGTCTTTGCTGTTACCAGTGGCAAGACAAAAGCCACCCAAGCACGTACTGCGGGTCCAATGCTGTAAAGTGTTTGACAGGAAACACAGAACTGATCCGAACTCTGAATCGTCTTGGCCACGTGTGTCCTACTCAATGTTTGAGGAGATCGATACAGCCCTTGTATCCAGAAGCGGGAATGTTCAAAGGATGACATTCCACTGCCAGCAAAAAATCTACCTGGTGTTCACAACCCTGGCCTGGGATACATCGACCGACTTGAAGAGGACACTAAGTGGAGCAGGTACTTCTCACAGGGGTCAAGGGCATTGTTTGTCCAGTTCCAGGTTGCAGGCTCTGTGCCAGAGAAGGTCCTGCCAGAGATTACCAAGTCCAAGATAAGAAGCATCACTCTGACCGCATCAATTTTTGCCAATATACAATGTTGGGCGGCGGGCAGGGCCACCCAGGATTGAGACTGCGTTGTCGACACTACCAAAGAGGTCCAGGATTCAAAGACCAAGAACCATATCGGTTTCCCTACTCGAAGTCAGCCCCATGAAAACCCAGTCCATCAGCAGTTGGATGGGTTCAACATCAAAATCCGCAGAGACATTGCAGTGGTCCAGGACACTGTAAGCTACCTGCCCACTATCAATGCTCCCGCAACAGAAATGTCCACCTTTAATGAAGTCTTGGAGCAAACGCATGCCATCATGCAGTCCTACAGCTTAACAAGTTTGTGTGCGTGTTTGATCAAGCACTCTATCCCAAAAGCTCCCGAGGTTCTCGGAAAAACAAGAGAAGTTCAAGAACATTATCATCAGGATGGGCGTCTTCACACAATCTGCAATCTCCTCTCCACCATAGGGAAGAGGTTTCAGGATGCAGGTCTTAGAGATCTGTGTGTGGAATCAGGTGCATCGCAGAAGGATCAGTGTCAGGGGTGATGGACGGCCGGAGGTACAACAGAGCAGTGAGACTGCACAAGCTCGTGTATGAAGCACTGATGAGGCTTTCATGGAAAGGCTTCCTTCCATGGCTAGAAAAAAAACCATTCCCAAGGGACATACACCATCTGGATGGAACACTGAAGAACATCAACAGCTTCCACAGCAATGTGTCTCAGGGAACCTTCAAGAGCTGATGGAGAGTGAATCATGCACACATATCCTGAAGCTCTTCCAAGTTTATCTTGAGGACCCAAGAGATGAACACAAAACCCCTCAGCATTTGGATGTTTATACCTGGACATGGTTTGGATCATGCTGGACCTGGTTTGAGCCCCAGAGGAAGGCACACTGGGGTGCTTCACCTAGGAGCAACCCACAGATGATACCGTGGTGTTTTGCCCATGACAAGGTGAACTATGCCGATTCCTGACCTACACTATGCCATGAGTCTCGGACTGCCCATTGAAAAACCCAGAGGTCCATGAACACTTCATGCAAGGTGGGTTTTCGGTCCAGATCGGTAGCAAGAATCCCTTTGGACGGATTCCTGTGGACCAGACCATCGAAGAGACGATCAACAAAGACACCCCGACACCCGGGGGCACAAAAGGCTTCAGCCTGAAAGGTGGAGCTGTCGCCAGGTACTACCTGACATCGGAGTTTTCGCAGCAGATACTTGAGGCAGCTCAGGGCCATGGTAGTAGGCCAAAAGTATACTGACTTCAGCCCCCCAGACCTACAGATGCCCAGGATTAGAAGAGATGAGGCCGATGTCCAATCTTTAGTTCAACTGATGGAGACCAGCTGGTTGAACCCTTCAACGCAGAGCAAGGAGATCTTGTCAGTTTGTAACTGCGACTACAGCACCACCAGAAGTTGCCAAAAACCTCTAGGGGCCTACAGAATAGGAGAGGATGCATATCAAGCCTTCAAGGAAGAGCGCCTGGAGACCGATACGCCCAAATATACAGTTTCATGACACGATGGACGAAGACGAAAACTGAGAACGTTCACTAACATCAGAATGAAGCCACGCTCACAAGGCCATGCCAAGGAGGCTATCTTGAAGGCTGACAGGAACCTATTGGCCAGAGTCCTTGTTGCTGAGAACAGAAAGCTCAAAATGAGTGATGTCTTGGCTCATCCCCTGGGGCCTTTGCCATGGGCACTTTGCCAGCGGTGATGGGTCTCTCCGCAAGACCAACAAGGCTGCCCTAGCAAGGGAGTTGGAGAGGAATGTTTCTCCTGCAGAGGTGATCCCCGAGCCCTTGCTACCATAATTGATGGGATGAGCCTGGTCCAGAAACTGAAGGGAAACGACAACACTTTTCACAGCTTGCAGGCACAGCATGAGTCACGTTGTCCATGAGGGGGCTAAGAGCAGGCGCATTGATGTTGTGTTTGACGTCTACAAGGAGACATCCATCAAAGATGCAGAACGAGCCACAGAAGTGCAGGCACAGGGATCCATTTCAAGAACATTCAACCTGGGCACAAACATCCCGCAGTGGAGAAAGTTTCTGGTAGTTCCTCCAACAAGGCAAGTCTCACAAGTTCCTGGTAGAAGAATGGAAAAAACCACAGCACAGGGAGAAGCTCGGGGCAAGGAGCTGTATGTCACATGTGAGCAGCTCTGCTTCAAGATCCCCCAAAAGAGCAGTGGGAAGAGGCTCCTGAGCTTAAGTCAAGTCAAGAAGAAACAGACACACGCCCCCTTCTCCATGCACTTCATGCAGCAGAATCTGGGTACAAGTCTGTCATCATCCACTGCAGAGGATACGACGTCATGGTCCTGTGTCTGGGCATGTGCCACAAGATCCCATCCCACCTGTTCCAGAAGTGTGGGACGAAGAACCGGACAAGATTCCTGGATATCACCACCCCTGAGCCGTACACTGGGAGGCAGCGTGTGTGATTCATTGATTGGTATGCCCTGCCTTACAGGCTGTGATACCCTCAGTGCATTCGCTGGCCGGGGGAAGATGGAAAGGACACTCAAGCAGGTGAAGATGGACAAGACATACCAGGATGCTTTCCACGAACTTGGGCGCTCATGGGAAGTGTCTCCTGAACTCTTTGAGAAGCTACAGGAAATCACCTGCCACATGTACCTGCCATCTACCCACACAACGAGGTGAACAAGCTTCGGTATGAGCTGTTTTGTGCGAGACGTGGAGAGGTGGAGGTCAAGTCAAACTCCCTCCTTGTGAGGACTGCCTCTTCATGCATGCACTACGTGCAAAAACTACCCGGCTGCGATCTGGGGAGAAGTCTGCAGAGCCAAACCATTTGTTGCGAACCCAAACAGACTGCGGCTGGATGACAGATGAGGACGGCAAGCTTGCTGTCAATGGATGCGAGGCTCACCAGCACCGATGCTGTTATGCAGCTACTGTCCTGCAAGTGTGTGCGGTCATGCGAACTCCCTAAGTGCACTTGCCTCAGCAATGGCCTGAAGTGTACGGACATGTGCAGGTTACAGACATGCCAGAACAAGGCTATTGAAGAAGAGCCGGTAGCACAACAGTCAGATTTCCCAGTCTGACGTAGATGATATTGAGGGGGATTAATTGGCCATAAATAGTAAGTACAAGCCCATGGCATGTTTTAGTGTGTATTTTCAGGACTTGTATTAAATGTGACCCAAATTTCTATATTTATTTTAGTGACATTTAGGCATCCTGTCCCCAAATTTGACATTTTAAAATTTTTTTGAATTTTCGGTAGGGTGTGTCTATTCAAGAATGATAACGAAACCATTAAGCTACCAGTGTGCAAAGGGGTATCATATCAAAACATAAAACTAGAGACATGTAGCAAACTAAAAAACACCTAAGGGGAATTAGTCACCCCGGGTGGTACCGATATCCCAAAATTCGGGTCTTGGCTCATGGACTAATATAACCCAGTTACTACTCTCACTCTTTATTTCTCCTCCCTTTAGGGTGACTCGGGCGGGCCCCTGGTGTCTCAGGACACCCGGGAAACGCTCGTGTTGGCAGGCATCGTGTCTCGGGGCTACGGCTGCGGCCCCAAGGACTACCCCGGCCTGTACGCCAACCTGCGTCAACCCGCCCCACCCGCCGGATCAAGAAGGTCGCTTTCGCAGCCCTTTGAGTATTCCCAAAGGGCGTCGGGGGTCAAGGGATGGGTGAGGAGCGGTTCTCTTGAGTTTCTCCACGGAGCCTTTCACAGCAACCCCCTAGTGGCGCACCCCAGTGGATCGACAGGCGGATCAATATCTGACTACTGCACAAAACGTTGTTCCTGTGTGTGTAGGGATGGTATGCAACGTTCTTAATACAAACATATGACTTTATCACAATCTGGTGTTTCTTCCCCTACGCTGTGGCCGCGCCAGGAGGAACAGGTGCCAGGCCGTGCCATAACCACCACACAACTGGGCTCAATAGCAAAATGTTATTTTAGAAATAGGTTACCCTACAATATTTTTTCTTTACATAAATCTTATAGAAGATAGTAATCATAAAGATGGGAGTAAACAATAATGATAATGATACAAAAAATATAATAATAACATAATAATAAAATAATAATAATAGCATTAGTAATAATGATATCAGTATATTGTGGCACGGCCCGGCCGCGATTTTTTTTTTGCAACCTAGGTTTGCAGAAGTGGGTGGGGCTAGCGGCGAATGGGCACGGCCACTCTCGCACTCTCTCGCTCTCTCTCTCTGCGAATAAAGAAAAACAAATTTATGGGGTAACCTGCATCTTTAGTGAGCAGGATATTTAAATTTCTCTCTCTCTCTCTCCTCTCTCTCTCTACCACCGTGACCACGATCACCACCACACCACGATCCCACCACCACCACCACTACCACCACGATCACCACCACCACCACCACACCACACGATCCCCACCACCACCATCACCACACCACGTCACCACCCACACGATCCCCACCACCACCATCACGATCCCCACCACCACACACCACCACACTACTACCACCACCACCACCACCACCACTACTACCACCACACCACCACCACACACCACCACCACCACCACCACAACCACCACCACCACCACCACCACCACCACGATCACCACCACCACCACGATCACCACCACCACACACCACGATCACCACACCACCACCACCACGATCACCACCACCACCACCACCACCACGATCCCCACCACCACCACCACCACCACGATCACCCCCACCACCACCACACCACCATCACGATCACCCCCACCACCACCACGATCACCACCACCACCACCACCACGATCTTCCCCACCACCACCATGATCACCCCACCACCACCACGATCACCACCACCACGATCACCACCACCACCACCACCACGATCACCCCCACCACCACCACGACCACCACCACGATCACCCCCACCACCACCACCCCAGCAAACACACTACGTAAACCTAACGTTTTGAGAAGGTAGCGTTTTGGTAACGTTAGGAAAATTCGTAATATATTCGTAAATCATGCGTACACTCTTGAATTGTCTATGTTGTATTTAGGTAGTGTTTGGCTACGTCGCTACGATACGTTTTTTCAACGTAATTAAGACGTTACAGAAATACGTGTTTCTTCTACTAATATATTACGTAGTGGTTTTACGTTTCAATTACGTATTTATGCAATATATCGAAAAACTAAGTCCATATTCGTGATCAGCACGTACGAAAGCTAATAGGAACCAAGTGTCATCAAAATTTGGGGCCAAAAAAAATTTGGCCAGATTTTGAAGACAATTCCTTGGAAAATGTCGTGAGAAACACATTTTCATTGATATCTCAAGAACTGTAGCAGCTAGGCGAAAACGGTATCGAGTATAAACGATTCAACCTGCGACGTGGTCCCTCTGGTATAAATAGATAAAAATTTCATCAGTAAATAATCCAATAAATCAAAGTTTTGTAAAGGTCAAAAACTTATTATATCTCAAAAACTTGATTTGCTAAGAAAAAACAGATAGATACCGAGGGTAGATCTCGTTAAGCTGGACATAATTTATTCATGTCAATTTTCGTCTAGGGTCAATAGTTTCATTGTAAAATGGATAAAACCAAATCAAGCCAGATTTTTGGTTTATTTTGCAGCCCAAAATGTTGAAAACTTGTATTTTCATACATTCGTGAAATTCTTGTCAATAAGAATTACAAATCTTTCGATGTGCAATAATACTTGTTATATATTATTTCCTCCAAGAAGAATAGTTTTTTTTAAAAGGGGTAAAAATATTTACAGGGATAAATAAGTTGAGAAAGGGTATATGTTTAGAACATTATATAATATTATATATAATAAATTTTATAAATTAGATTAATATAATAATATATTTTATATATATATATAATTATATATAGGAAATTGAGAAAATATATATATATTATATATATATAATATATATATTATACGAATTAAAATTATATAATAAAAAATATATATATATATATATATATTATATATATATAGTATAATATATTATAATATACGTAAATAATATATAAATTATATATAAAATATATATATATATATATATACTTTTTATATATATATATACGGGATATATATAATAATATATACGGGATATATATATATAATTAATATATAATATATCTTAATTAATATATAATTCGGATATTATATATATATATTAGTATTATTATTATATATTAATTTTAAATATATTAATATATATAATTTAATTTTATAATATATAAATAATATATAATATATATTTATATTATATTAATATTAAAATATATAATATATTAATATTAAATTTTATATATTATATATTAATATAATATATATATTAATAATATAATAAAAATAAAATTAATATTATAATATATATATTATATTAATTTTTAATATATTATATTAATATATATTAAATATATATTTAATTATTATATATTAATAATATATAAATATTTTTAAATTAATATATTATATAATATTAATATAATATATATATATATTTATATATTATATATATATATAATATAATAATATATTTTTAAAATTATATATATAATATATAATATATATATATATATAATATATAAATAATATAATATAATATATATATAATTTTATATAATATAAAATTTATATAGATATATATAATTTTTAAAAAATAAATATAATATAATTAAATATTTATATATTTTTTAATAATATATTATATATATATATATATATAATTATATAAAATTATAATATATAATATATATTATATATATATTTTATATATTTTAATATATATTAATATATATATATTATATAATATAATATATTATATTATATAATAATATATATATATATATATATATTATAATATTATATATATATATATATATTTATATATATGCAAAAACCCGTCAACTTTGGGGGGTG
>JACEEZ010003503.1:0-12500 GCA_016584305.1 Chionoecetes opilio | reverse complement strand
CAATATATATATATAATATATATATATATCTATTCATATACAGATAATATATATATATATATATATATATAATATATAATTAATATATATAATATATATATATATATATAATATAGAGTAGTATATATATATATAATATCTCATATTATATATTTTATGAATAGAGATATAATATGATATTAATATATATATATATATATATGAATTATATAGATATATATATATATTAATATATATATATATATATATATATAATAATATATTATAGATATATATAGTAATATATTATAATAGCTTAAAGATATATATATATATTAGTATAATATAGATTAGTAGATAGAGATAGCTATATATATGATATATATAGATATATTAATATATTATATATATATAGTGAATATATATATATACAGATATTAATATATATGATATATATATATATTAATATATATATATATATATAATATTAATATATATAATATATATATATTATTAATATATATATAGTCTATATATAAAATATATATATACTATAATATATTAATATATATATATATATATATACAGTATATTATAATATATATATATTATACACGTATATATATATATATATATTACACGTATATATAATATATATATATACACGTATATATATATATATATACACGTATATATATAATATAATATATACACGATTATATATATATATATATACACGTATATAAATATATATATATACGTATATATATATCTATATATATTAATTATATATATAGTATATATATATCCTATAAATAGATATATATATACGTATTATATATATATATATATAATATATTTATTTATTAATATATATATCGTTATGTAATATATATAAATATATAGTAGATAATATATATATATATATATATATGTATATATATATATTATATATAATATATATATATATATATATTATATAATATATATATATATAGATATATATAATAAATATGTATATATATTATATAATAGACATTATACCCGTGCTCAACTTATGTATCCCTGTAAATATTTGTACCGCCATTTTAAAAAAAAACTATTATCTGAGAAAAATTATATAACAAGTATATTGCACATCGAAAGATTTGTTAATTCTTATTGACAAGAATCACGAATGTATGAAAATACAAGTTTTCAACATTTGGGCTGCAAACTACCCCCCCCCCCCCCCTCACAAATCTGGCTTGGATTTGGTTTACATTTTACAATGAAAACTAGTGACCTAGACGAAAAATTGAAATGAATTAAATTAGTCCAGCTTAACGAGATCTACCCTCGGTATCTATCTGTTTTTTTTCTTAGCAAACAAGTGGTGAGATTATAATAAGTTTTGACTTTACAAAACTTTGATTTATGGGATTATTTACTGATGAAATTTTTATCTATTTATACCAGAGGGACCACGTCGCAGGTTGAATCGTTTATACTCGATACCGTTTTCGCCTAGCTGCTACAGTCTTGAGATATCAATGAAATGTGGTTTCTCACGACATTTCCAAGGAATTGTCTTCAAAATCCTGGCCAAAATTTTTTTTTGCCCCAAATTTTGATGACACTTGGTTCCTATTAGCTTCGTTACGTGCCTGATCACGAATATGGATTAGTTTTTCGATATATTGCATAATAAGTAATTGAAACGTTAAAACCAAACGTAATATATTAGTAGAAGGAAACACGTATTTCTGTAACGTCTTAATTACGTTGAAAAAACGTATCGTAGCGACGTAGCCAAACACTACCTAAATTACAACATAGACAATTCAGAGGGACGCATGATTTACGAATATATTACGAATTTTCCTAACGTTACCAAAAACGCTACCTTCTCAAAAGTTAGGTTTACGTAAGTGTGTTTGCTGGGGTGGTGGTGGTGGGGGTGATCGTGGTGGTGGTCGTGAGTGGTGGTGGGGTTGAATCGTGGTGGTGGTCGGTGGTGGTGATAGTGGTGGTAGCGTGATCGTGGTGGGGTGGGGGGGATCATGGGGTGGGGGGAAGATCGTGGTGGTGGTGGTGGTGGTGATCGTTGGTGGTGGGGTGATCGTGATGTGGTGGTGGTGGTGGTGGGGGTGATCGTGGTGGTGGTGGTGGTGGTGGGCGATCGTGGTGGTGGTGGTGGTGTGGTGATCGTGGTGGTGGTTGTGGTGGTGGTCCCACAGCTTTGCGACCCAGTGATCGTGGTGGTGGTGGTGGCGGCCAGTGGTGATCGTGGTGGTGGTGGTGATCGTGGTGGTGGTGGTTGGGTGGGTGGTGGTGGTTGTGGTGGTGGGGTCGGTGGTGGTGGTGGAGTATGGTGGATTTTAAATTAATTAATTTTAAAATTAATGGTAGTTTTTACAAAGGAAGAAGTTATTCCCAATATAGTCGTAATGCAATTTAAAAATTGATTTAAAAATTTTAAAAATAAAATTTTGAAATTAAATTGAAAAATTAACAGTTCTAATTTAATTTTAAAATACCTGGCAATTGATTAATTACACAAGAATGTGTGAGTATATAAAGGATAGGGGATTCGACCGAGATCTCTTCAAGCGGACCACTCTGTTCAAAGGTTTACTAACAAAACAAATTGAAATTAGAAAGGTTAATCTATAAGTATGGATATAAAATTTGTTAAAATTTTTGCTATATTGAATTGTTGGGTTAGGTTAAACGGCATGGTCCATTATTTTTCCAGAGGCTCGCCAACTAATATTAACAATTTACCTTCTAATTTTCCGAGAGCCGATCTGCCTCAACTTCTGGTTTCTGACGTACGCTCACAACACACTTATTATTCCTTTAGATTATAAGTATGTAATTTCCAATTTCCAATTACATTCTTATATGGTTCCTTATCAAAGCGTACTTCTGGAAGCAGGACGTGTGGAAGGTTTAACCGTGGCGATGTGTATACCCAGAAACTCTCATGGAGTGGGGAGTTAATAGTTGGATGATAATCATTTCCCCTTTCGTAATGTTTCTGTGGAAACATTGAATTCATAATAAGATCTTTACCATATGCCATAAAGATGGTAAGACAACCACTTAAGTCTGTGAGTAGTATGGCAAACAGGTCCTCAGAAACTCATAGTGTGGTATAGTAGCTTGAAGTATTACTAAGGGATATATAAAAATTAATTTGGTATGGACAGTGTTCCCGTATGGATTTCAAAATGAATTTAACAATGCTTATAAGTAGTTAGGTGGCTATATGGATAATTTAGTTTTTTGATATAACGAATATTGTAATTAATAAATTAATAATGAAAATTATTGTGGATTATATAAAATTATACATATAACAAATAATGTTATATAATTCATAATGTTAAGTAATATTCTAATATAAATTAGAAATATTAGGGAGAGATATACATGAACATACATACTAAACGATACTAAAACAAGGAGAAAAAGATAATGGACGAATTAGTTAATGATCAATAGCAATGTGCTAATTTTTTGCTCCGTGTTATAACTTGATGCGTTTCACGCCGTGAGGGCAAACGAATTTTTGTCCGGTTCTGGAGATCGTTTTCTTGATTAATTCCAAGCTATGCCATGCTGTGCTGTCATGGGCAAAAAAAAAGAAATGATTGGATCTTATTTTTTTTTAATTTTACTCAAACATACTATTGGTTTACGCTTAGGTTAATTTGGCTAGGGGGCTTCCCCCGTTGCAGGGAATTTTAGGGACACTGGGTTTAAAACCTTTTCCCCCCAAATCCCGGGGGGGGGAAACCCTAAAAGGGGGGCCACTTTGGGGGGGGTTCCCCCCGGGGGTTTTTCATGCAGGATTTATTTGTAAGTTGTGCAAAAACTTGTTTTCAAACTTATTTAAAAGTTGAATTATGGTATCCCTTGTTGGTTTTCAGATTATCACCAAACGCTAACTCCAAATAATACGACGAAGTTAATGGCCCCTGTGTAATTTACTTTAGGCAGGCGTTGCAGATATTGAAGGATTTGATGGAGTGGGTTGTTGAGGGGGCTGGTTGAGTTGTTATGCAAGTGCTTTTAAAATGTTGTTTCAATGGTTTCTATGCTTACTTGTGTATTTCTTAATTTGCAAGGTGCAAGTTATCATTTCTAAGGTTCATAGTTTTGATTATTCTTCCATTAATTTTGTATTTTTGTTAGTTCATTTGAGACTTTAACTGTTTGGTCCTGGATAGCTCTGTATAGTGTTATTTGAAATGGATGTGTCCTTATTCATAGTTGCATTCTAAGATTATTAATGATCTTCGTGGATAAGTGTAATTAGAGATCGCATCTTCACATAGAACTGATTGATGAGCTGTACTAATAGGTAATTCAGAAATCGCATACCTAAGATTACTGTGCTAAACTAATTTGGTGCAGGAAAAAAGCTGTTTTATCAGCGATGGACTCAATATAGGCTTCGGTTTCAAACTTTATTCTACATGACCTAATACTTGCTTATTAAAAGACTATAAAGATGACTTTCTCATGGTCCGATATTCGAAGGATGGAAACATATATGCAAGAAGGGATGCTCGGTATCATGAGGCTGAAGATGCTTTGGAAACTTAGACACTCAGAGCTCTCAGTCACTGCTATAAACAAGCCATTTTGCCATCAAGTTTGCTCGGACTAGATAGTCCGTTTGACTGTGACGACGTGCAATACTTTTATACTCAAATACTTATTTAAAAATGATCCCTACAACGTCAAAGATCCTGGACATCAAGCCTAAGGTTGTAACCCCGAGTAGTATGCTGGTGCCGAGTCGCAATGTGAGTGAATCGTCACAGAACTTGCGAGCATCCGATTTCAAATCAAGGCAAATTGTTTACCCAATAAAGGGATTCGGATAATTACTCTACTTAGAATATTTACTGATAACCATTAGATGTGGACCGATCGGAGCTTTGTGGATAACGTGCAGATCCTAGGATCTGCCTTACTGAAAAGTCGTTACAAAGTACACTGACGTTGCATATAAATGCAGTCTAACGTACGGCAATATGTCGAGACTGGAATTGGATGCATTAATTAGTCCATGAGCCAAGACCCGAATTTTGGGATATCGGTACCACCCGGGGTGACTAATTCTCTTAGGTGTTTTTAGCTTGCCTACATGTCTCTAGTTTATGTTTTGATATGATAGCCCTTGCACACTGGTAGCTTAATGGTCGTTATCACTTCTTGAATAGACACACCCTACCGAAAATTCAGAAAATTTTAAAATGTCAAATTTGGGGACAGGAATGCCTAAATGTCACTAAAATGAATATAGTAATTGTCACATTTAATACAAGTCCTGTAAATACACACTAAGCATGCCATGGGCTTGTACTTACTATTATGGCCAATTAATCCTCCTCAATATCATCTACGTCAGACTCGGAATCTGACTGTTGTGCTACCGGCTCTTCTTCAATAGCCTTGTTCTGGCATGTCTGTAACCTGCACATGTCCGTACACTTCAGGCCATTGCTGAGGCAAGTGCACTTAGGGAGTTCGCATGACCGCACACACTTGCAGGACAGTAGCTGCATAACAGCATCTGGTGCTGGTGAGCCTCGCATCCAGTTGACAGCAAGCTTGCCGTCCTCATCTGTCATCCAGCCGCAGTCTGTTGGGTTCGCAACAAATGGCTGGCTCTGCAGACTTCTCCTCCAGATCGCAGCCTGGTAGTTTGCACGTAGTGCATGCATGAAGAGGCAGTCCTCACAAGGAGGGAGTTGACTTGACTCCACCTCTCCACGTCTCGCACAGAACAGCTCATACCGAAGCTTGTTCACCTCAGTTGTGTGGGTAGATGGCAGGTACATGTGGCAGGTGATTTCCTGTAGCTTCTCAAAGAGTTCAGGAGACACTTCCCATGAGCGCCCAAGTTCGTGGAAAGCATCCTGGTATGTCTTGTCCATCTTCACCTGCTTGAGTGTCGTCATCTTCCCCCGGCCAGCGAATGCACTGACGGTATCACAGCCTGTAAAGGCATGCATACCAATCAATGAATCACACACGCTGCCTCCCAGTGTACGGCTCAGTGTGGTGATATCCAGGAATCTTGTCCGGTTCTTCGTCCCGCACTTCTGGAACAGGTGGGATGGGATCTTGTGGCACATGCCCAGACACAGGACCATGACGTCTGTATCCTCTGCAGTGATGATGACAGACTTGTACCCAGATTCTGCTGCATGAAGTGCATGGAGAAGGAGGCGTGTGTCTGCTTCTTCTTGACTTGACTTAAGCTCAGGAGCCTCTTCCCACTGCTCTTTGGTGATCTTGAAGCAGAGCTGCTCACATGTGACATACAGCTCCTTGCCCTCGAGCTTCTCCCTGTGCTGTGGTTTTTTCCATTCTTCTACCAGGAACTTGATGAGACTTGCCTTGTTGGAGGAACTACCGAGTAACTTTCTCCACTGCTGGATGTTGTGCCCAGGTTGAATGTTCTTGAAATGGATCCCTGTGCCTGCACTTCTGTTGGCTCGTTCTGCATCTTTGATGGATGTCTCCTTGTAGACGTCAAACACAACATCAATGCGCCTGCTCTTAGCACCCTCATGGACAACGTGACTCAGTGCTGTGCCTGCAAGCTGTGAAAAAGTGTTGTCGTTTCCCTTCAGTTTCTGGACCAGGCTCATCCCATCAATTATGGTAGCAGAGGGCTCGGGGATCACCTCTGCAGGAGAAACATTCCTCTCCAACTCCCTTGCTAGGGCAGCCTTGTTGGTCTTGCGGAGAGACCCATCACCGCTGGCAAGTGCCCATGGCAAAGGCCCCAGGGGATGAGCCAAGACATCACTCATTTTGAGCTTTCTGTTCTCAGCAACAAGGATCATCTGGCCAAATAGGTTCCTGTCAGCCTTCAAGATAGCCTCCTTGGCATGGCCTTGTGAGCGTGGCTTCATTCTGATGTTAGTGAACGTTCTCAGTTTCGTCTTCGTCATCGTGTCATGAAACTGTATAGTTGGCGTATCGGTCTCCAGGCGCTCTTCCTTGAAGGCTTGATATGCATCCTCTCCTATTCTGTAGGCCCCTAGAAGGTCTTTGGCAACTTCTGGTGGTGCTGTAGTCGCAGTTGACAAACTGACAAGATCTCCTTGCTCTGCGTTGAAGGGGTTCAACCAGCTGGTCTCCATCAGTTGAACTAAAGATTGGACATCGGCCTCATCTCTTCTAATCCTGGGTGGCTGAAGTCAGTATACTTTTGGCCTACTACCATGGCCCTGAGCTGCCTCAAGTATCTGCTGCGATACTCCGATGTCAGGTAGTACCTGGCGACAGCTCCACCTTTCAGGCTGAAGCCTTTTGTGCCCCCTGGTGTCTGGGTGTCTTTGTTGATCGTCTCTTCGATGGTCTGGTCCACAGGAATCCGTCCAAAGGGATTCTTGCTACCGATTCTGGACCGAAAAGCCACCTTGCATGAAGTGTTCATGGACCTCTGGGTGTTCAATGGGCAGTCGAGACATCATGGCATAGTAAAGTAGGGTCAGGAAATCCGGCTAGTTCCCCTTTGGTCCATAGGCCAAAACACCCAACGGGTATCAATCTGTTCGGAAATTTGCTCCTAGGTTGAAGCATTCCCATTGCCCTTCTCCCCTGGGAGGACTCGAACCAGGGTCCCAGCAATGATCTCAACCATGGTACCGGGTTAATGGAGCCATCCAGAAATGCCTTGAGAGGTTTGTGTTTTTTCAGCTCTTAGGGTCACCTCAAGGATAAACTTGGGGAAAGAGCTTCAGGATATGTGGTGGCATGATTCCACTCTCCCATCAAAGCTCTTTTGAAAGGTTTTTTTTTCCCCCACCCCTGAGGAACCCCAACAACATTGCTGGTGGAAGCGGTATGATGTTCCCTTCATGTTCCCCATTCCAGATGGTGTATGTCCCCTTGAATGGTTTTTGGTACTTCTAGCCATGGAAGGGAAAGCCCTTTTCCATGCAAGCCTCCATCAGTGCTTTTTTCATATACGAAGCTTGTGCCAGTCCCTCCCACTGCTTCCTGTTGGTAACCTCCCCGGCCGTCCCAAATCACCCTGACCCCACTGAATTCCTTCCCTGGACGAATGACACCTGTTCCACACACAGATCCTCTAAGACCTTGCATCCTGAAACCTCCCTTCCCTATGGTGGAGAGGAGTTGCAAAGATTGTGTTGGGAAGACGGCCATCCTGAATTGGATAATGTTTCTTTGACCTTCTCCTTGTTTCCAGAAGAACCTCGGCAAGCCTTTGGCAATAAAGAGTGCTTGAATCAAACACGCCAACACAAAATCCTTTGTTAAGCTGTAAAGGAACCCTGGGCCATGAATGGCCAAATGCGGTTTGCTCCAAGGGAACTTCATTAACGGTTGGACATTTTCCTGTTTTGCGGGAAGCAATTGGATAGTGGGCAGGTAAGCCTTTACAGTGGGGGGTCCTGGAACCACTCAAATGGTCTCTGCGGGATTTGAATGTTTGAAACCCCAAGGTCCCCCCCCCCCCCACCCAAACTGCTGGATGGACTGGTTCTCATGGTCCCCCTGAACTTCCGAGTAAAGAAGCCCAGATATGGTTCTTTGGTCTTTTGAAATCCCCTGGACCTCCTTTTTGGGTAGTGTACCCCGACATAACGCAAGTCTTCCAAAATCCGGGGGTTGGCCCCTGCCCCGCCGCCCCAACATTGTCTATTGGCAGAAATTGATGCGGTTCAGATTGATTGCTTCTTTATCTTGGGAGCTTGGTAATCTTTTCTGGCCAAATGGACTTCTCTGGCAACAGAGCCCCCCCGCAACCTGGGAACTGGAACCCAGCAATGCCATTTTGGACTCTGTGAGAAAGTACCCCTGCACCCTTCCACCCTTAGGTTTGGGGGTCCTCTTCAGTCGTTCGATGTTTTTATCCCCACAGGCCCCAAGGGTTTTTGTGAAACACACCCAAGGGTAGAATGTTTTGGCCCTGGCAAGTGGGAAATGTTTTCCATCCTTTGAACATTCCAGCTTCTGGAATTACAAAAGGGCGGTATCCGATTCTCCTCAAAAACATTGGGAGTAGGACCACACAGTGGGGGCCAAAGGACGATTCCAGAGTTCGGATTCAGTAATTCGGTGTTTTTTCCCCTGTCAAACACTTTTTTACCAGCAATTGGGACCCCAGCATTAACGTTGCTTGAGTTGGCTTTGTACCCTTGGGCCAACTTTGGTTTAACAACAAAAAGACCAAGTCCCCACTGAAGAAAGGAATGGGTGGCCAAGACGGTGAGCGTCCTTTTCATAGGTAAGTTGTTGACCACTTCCACAACCTCTTCCCTGTCAGCCAGGGTGGTGCAGAATTAAGTGGACTGCTGCAAAGGAAAATAACATTCCCTTGAATCCCTGTTTATCGGGAGGCCCATGGCTGGACTCACATCCTTGCTTATTTGATCTCATTTCCCCCCATCAAGCGCTGCATTCCTGCTTTTTTGGTTAAGATATTCCTTTCAGAGTTAGCTGATCTTGCTGTATCTTGCAGATCTTTTGTCCATTTTGTGTGCCTTTGTCCGGGCAAGGTCCCCGTCCACCATTGAGAGGCTGCCGTGGAATAGATTTAGAACTTTCCTTGACCTCCTCAATCCTGGGAACAAAAAGCGTAGTGGATTTCCCCCATAACCTCCGGTTTCAAATCTTTCGGCGAAAACCATGTTGTTTCCCCTTTGTCGCCCTGGTTTTCAAGTCTTGGATAATACCACGGGACCATCCAATGGATTCTTCTGCAAGACCTAGATGTGAGGTTTTATCTCAATAAGGCCAAGTAAACCTCTGGGTTTTGGGGAATAATGTTTCAGTCCCCCTTATATCCAGAAAGGTTTCCCTCCCGAGGGCCCCTATCTATCCTCAGCCCTCTTCGTAGCGTGCTCCCTCCCCGCTTTCTTCCTGAAATTTTTTCCACCTGCACCCAGAAACCCCTGGGCGGGCCGCCTTTGGGGAATCTCTTTTTGGTGAAGAGTTTGTAGCACGACCTTTGGGTAGTTGGCCCCCCTCTTGCAGCAAACAAGGTTCCCCTCTTCCCTGCCCTTTAAGGGTAAACCAAGGATTCTCCTTGGTTGAAGTTTCCACTTGTTTGGCTTGCTCTGCGGATCTGTTTTTCATCGTGCTCGTAGCTTCAACAACACTTGTCCGTCTGCTGCTTTCATGTACTTGCTTTTGACCTCTTCGCAGAAAGAGACCATACTTGGGCATACCCTGCCTAGTAACTAGGGGCCATCCCCTTGAATGCCCTCCTCCCTGGGGGGGTCCGACCGCCTTTGCTGATTTCTATCCTTGACACCCTTTGGGCCCAAGGGATAGAAATCCATTGGGACTTCTTCCATTGGTAAAGAGAACTACGACACATTGTACGGTTGATTAATGGGATAATGTTGTGGGGTATTCCCTCCTTCTTTCAAGGCCCCCCTTGGGCTGCTTCCAGGACTGGAATCATGCTGCCCTGAAATCCCTCTGCAAGCCCCTAGCAATTGTGTGTCCAGGATGTCCCCAAATCCTGTGGTGACACCAGAAAGCATCCCGGGCTGTCCATCAATCAAGCAGTGGATGATACAGTCGGATTCCCGTTGGCTCTCTTCCTCGCCTATGGGTTTGCATCAATGCCGTCCCCAGACAGTCCCCACAGCAACACCACCCTGCAAAAAAATTATCACCATTTAACAATTACCCCAATGAACAAACCAACAACAACACATTTACAATGTGAAAAAAACCATTCCTTACAATATGTTTGCTCCTCCAATAATAAAATTATACCCAAAATATCACAAAAAAAAAATCAACCAAAATAATGAAATAAACCCCCCTAAATAAATGGGGAAACCTTGAAAAATATAACATTCGGGGGGGGGGGGGCGAAAAATTAACTCTTTGTAAGAGAAAATCAAAATTAGGCTTAACAAGAGCTGGTTAGAAATTATATTTTTTCAATTTCCCTCACATATTAGGGGATTTATTCCAGATTTAAAATGGGAAAAAATAACCCAAAATTAATTTTTTTTTTTAAAAAGGGTAAATCCCCAAAATTATGGAGGAAAATTTGAAAAATAACCTTAGGAACAACTTCCTGGTAGAGAATCAAATTCTACATAGGTGTTCCGAACTTTTCCCGCAACCCGATCGGGGTGTGAATTGGATTTTTAAAGAAAATGAGGAAACCCCCGACGCACGCTGAAAAATCTTTTTTTATGGGTAGCACCCAACCAAATTTTGCCATCCAAAAACATCAGACCCTAAAGCTACCATTGCAGGAAGGCTAAACATATCTAAAATTGTATTTTTACAGTCAACTCTATAAAACCATTTTAGTAACCATTCGTGTTTAGTTCCCACCCCAGGTGTTGGGTAACCGCTATCTGGCCCTGGCTCATGGAATAAACTGGAGTGAGCGCGTACTTTTGAGGGGAGTGGCTGGATCTACCACTGTAACCCTTAGCAGGCTCTACCCTAAAGGGGAGATTTGCTTTCGCCAGCCCGTTAAAGTTGCCGTTCAAGATTCATTCCCAAAGTAGATGGAGTTTTACTTTTTCTATTGGGAAACGATTTTTTGGCGGTAGTCGAGTAGTACCTAAATCCTATTTGGGTGTGTTCCTCCCCATTAGATAAAGACCCTGTTGCTGAGGTTGAAAAGGGAAATTCCAGGGTTGTTCCTGCGTGGTGGGGGCTGTTTTTACACGTAAAGCCAGCCCCGTGAAAAATATTGAACAAGGAAAATTGTGGTGGTACTGCGGGTGGTAAGCTGGAAGAAGGGATGAACTTGGTATAATTGTTTTTGGTGAATAAAAAAAGTTTTTTAGAAGTAACCCCAACTTGACCAATCCCAATGTAGTTAATAAATATCAAAGTTATTGAGGGTTTTTTTTTTTGAGCCCCCAAGAAATTGAGTGAATGGGTGGTGCCCTGGGAAAATGTTGATTGACGCTCAGAGAAGTCCCAAGATTCCTACTTTGCCCCTTTCATTTTTCATAGACCTTAAGGCTGGATGAAAGGGAAAAGAAGAGCCTGTCTTTTTTAATTATGTGCAGTGTGGAATGCTTAATTTTGAAGGAAAAGTTTCAGACCTCCCGATGTACCGGCAAAATGAAACCCTGGTAGATGTGAGACAAATTTTGGGGTACCCGGCTGCTATCGTCCTAGGGGTTGTTACATTTGGCTCATGATCATATTGGAGGCCATTTAAAGAGTAAAAAAGACTACAGATAAAGTTGACAAGATATTTCTATTGGCCTGGAATTAAGTCCTGATATCCCCCCAAATATTGCCCGATCTTGTCATATATGCCAGATTGCCCCGGGAAACCCCCAACCAAGTGATTCCGCCAGCACCTTTGCACCCCATTCCTGCTGTGTCTGAACCTTTTTTTCTCAAGTCCCTCATTGAAATGGGGGGGGGTCCCCCCTCCCAAAACTAGCAAAGGGAATCAGTTTGTTTTATGGTTGTTTTTCCTGGGGTCCCCCCCAACAAACTAAGGAAAAGGGTCTCCAATTTCCCATTTTCCCCCAAACGAT
>JACEEZ010003502.1:22998-34098 GCA_016584305.1 Chionoecetes opilio | reverse complement strand
ATCAGAAAAATATCAGACTTGTGAAACCAAAAAGACTATGCAATATAAATATATATCTGAGAGAAAAACTCTATATAATTTATATAACTCGAGTTTTATAGAAATGGTGAAAAATGTGACCATCATGATTACACGTCAAATATGAGTCAATTTTTTTGTGCTCAACAATATTGCACTTTAATGCCATACGGAAAGTTGAGTCCAGCAGGAGTGACAACACCTGGGGTACTAGCCTCGCGGTACCTGGCTGCACGCCGAGCACTTCCAGCAGGCTCAAGGCCAGGTCAGTGAGGGAGATTCGCTTCACCACTAATAGAGCGAATAGTCAGTAAAGATCCACCTGTGCCAGTATTTCCGAGCGGGCGCCCACTTGTCCTTCAGCCGGTCCGCCAGAATCCGTGGGTGATTCTCAGCAAGTATCGAGAGCTGTGAGCCTCGTGAAGGTTTGGCAGCTGGTACACAAAGGGATTAGCTTCTGGCCTCCAGTGTGGCTGCATCACTTCCCATCGCTGACTTTGTGAATATCCATGAACTACAGCAGATTCTAGGAACAACATGAGGATTGTTGAGCTTCAGGTCCAAAAATGTCACAGTAAAACTGATATGTTTTAATAGAGTTTTGCTGGAAAACTGCATAACAAAACAACATAAATGAAATACATTTATGCTTTACTCTTACTTTATGTTATGAAGAATTTAAATATTTCACTATGATTACATCACTTGGCTAGAAGTAAACTTGATTTTGTTGTGCGAGGAGTGCCAACGCATGTGGTCGTTATAGCGACTAAAAGATTGTATAGTCGAGACGAGTAAACACTTCACTGGGCATTTATGCCGTTATTTATATATAAAAAAAAAATAGAATAATAGGAGTGAGAAATTTAGATCATGATTCAAATAAAAAGAAGCAAAATATCAAGCATATAAAAGAATTTCAGATTATAGTTTTGAGAGATTGTAGAAGGCATGGAGAAGGAAAGAGTGTTGAGTGAGTAGAGGAAAGTGCCATTCATAGTGGTGATGAATATAACATGCTAAAGGATGAGCTATGGGGAGGAGCCAGAGCTGGTAAAATAAGTTGATGCAAGAATGTGAAAATATACAAGCAAAGGAGAGGCGCGGAGTATACTCAAAGCTTTAAACGAGGCTAAAAAGAGAAGACAGCGGAGAGCGTTCTCACACTGTTCTTAAGGAATGACAGGAACCATAGGGCTGGGCAGGAGTGACTGTTATGATGGAGATATGCATGAATGGATTGGACACGATATCAGGGGGCAGTAAGGTGCATGTATAGGAGGAATAAAATGCTCTGGAGGAATATAACAAGCTTATATTACCAGACGAAATTGTGCGGACGGAGAAGAGTTAACTCAAACACATACAATAATTTCAAACATAGTTATGAATTTAAATAATTCTATTCAATGTTCTTGCCTTTAAAAAATGATTGTCGAAAACGAAGAAGAGTGTTAAATTATTAACAAAACTAGATAGATAATGTTAAATACTAGCTTGATTCATATTGAGATTTTTTAGACATAACCATGTAAGAGTACAAGAGACAGCGCACCATAAGCTGGCGACAAAGCGTGTTTAAAAAGATACCAATTACGCTTATTAAGTTATTAAATTAGTAATATTTCAGGTCTTCTCTGTGGCCATTACGACAACTCTCACTGTCTACCACCACCACTATACCATGCAACCACCACCCACCACCCCTACCACCACCACACTACCACCACCACCCCCACACACCACTCTACCAAACAACACCACCACATCTACCACCACCACCCACCACTACACCACTACAAACAACACCACCACCCTACCACCACACCACCACTACCAACACCACAACCACACCACCACCCCTACCAAACAACCACATACACCACAAAACTATCATTATAACAAATACCACTATATCCACTACCACTCCTACTACTACACCATCACCTACACCAAACAAACCCACCATTTACAACAATCACCAGGACAACTACCATCATATTCACTACCACTACCACAACCGCCAAACCACACCACCAACAGAACCATTACCATTTCAACATGCACTATTCTTGCCTATTAACCTCCAAATCGTGGGCTTCCCTCCATTAGTTTCTCCTATCTTCCCCATTACTCCCAAGGCCGTAATTCACCCTTTAACGAGCGAATGCACAAAACATTACCTCGCAGTCACACCTCTAATTAGCGAGCTCGTCCCCACACGCAGCGACAGGTGCAAGATTTAATAAACACACTATCTAACTATACTATTTAAAAGTCTATAGATTGGGACAGCGTGCGTGCGGTTGCCTGGCTTTTGTCTCATTACGCAGGGGTGAGAAAGGGGTGAATAGCCTGTCGGGTTGATGTTGATGAGGAAGGATGGCGGCTAGTCAGGACACCTTTACTGTCTGTCTCGCATGCGCGGAAGGTTCTTTGATGCTCCTCTATGACGGTGTAGTAACGTGTTTTTTATTGTGTTCATTAATAAATGGCTTCACATGTTATGTTTCAAATTTTTGTTGAATTAATACATTGACAATACGAGTGATTCTGTAAAATAGTGTTATTTTTTTCCAGGGAAATTTAAGTGAGCCCTTTCCAATGTGAGCATGTATTCCGAAGAGGGTGCGGAAGTCACGTTTCTTGCAGCTGGACTGAGCAAAAATTGATCAAAGAAGTATTGTATCGTGGCGATTTTGAATTAGCAGATACGGCAAATATTACGAAAAGGAGCTGCTTGTGATTCTTGCTGTCTGACGTTTGGAAGGAAGGTGAAAGAGCAGGGGAAAAAAACAATATTGTATCAGACGAACAGAGCACCGCCTCGCAACCTCATAATGATAATAACTGAAAAAAAAGAACACCACACACACACACACACACACACACACAACAACACACACACCACACCACACAACACACATACACATACCTATACACACACAAACACACACACACACACACACAGTCACACCCACACACACACCCACTACACACACACACACACACCATGCAAATGTATAACGTCTATATATGGGCATGCAACAAATGACCAACGAAAAATATCCAATAATATATTGTGGGAATGAATCCGGTGGGTATTTTCATTTAAAATTAGTTATTCAGAAAAAAACGAATGCATCGTTCAAAATATTGTGAGGGAAGAAAGGGAACAGAAATCTGTCCACCATTGCACATCGGCCACAGCGCGTCGCCACAGCCACTAGTATTACGGGAAAGCGCGGCAGCCTTGGAGGGCCCCGCCTGTAACGCGCCCGGGGAATCTGCTGCAAGACTGGGCCACAAGACATGATGGACGCTGCGGCAGCAGGACGGGGGGTTTTTTTTGAGGGGGGGGGGGGGCGGGGGGGGCCCGGGACCATGGGTTTACATACAACACAATAACGACAACAACAATGATGGAGCAAACACGTCTCCTTATGCACTGAAGGAATAACGGACATGGTAGAGGCTCACACCAAGAACGACCACCAAGTATAAGGTCGTTCAGAATATTAAATTAAGGCGGTTGACCATCAGTAGCCTTGTGTAAGGTGTAGCAGACTCAACAACACTGCCTCCCCGCGAAAACTCCAATGCAAGTTACATGACGTTCGCCCCTTCCTCCGCATACTTTTGCCATCCCTGCATACCTTTTGTAGCTCTAAGAGAATTAAACTGACATAGACTGACTGACTGACTGAATGACAGCCTGATTTTAATATATTAAATTAATATTATATGAGACTAATTAACACATTATAAGTTTCATACAGTCTCATACAGTCTTTATGGTAACAGTCATTCGATTAGATAAGGACAGACACCACAAATAGAACGACTGGGAGAGGCTATTGTTCAACATTGGACTTGTGAAGGCTTAGAGAATGATGAATATACTTATTATTCTAATAATTACTATACTCAATATTTTATAATGGCCAATGATGTGACCTTTATAACTCAAGCATGCAAGTGTTTACCTCCAGGATTATGCCCTTAAGAAGTTCCAATAAGCTATTTATTAGTTACAATCTCAATTTTAGGGCAATTGTAACAACAAAAACATTTCAGTATGAAAGCAAGAGAATAAATGTACTTATTGGGATTATCCACGAACGTCAATTACGCCATACACACCAAGCTCATAAAAGTGCTAATCCCTATCCTGTCCACACCGAAATTAATGTATGGTATGTAAGTGTGATTGAGTCGCACATTGTCCTTGTTAAATGGAGGATTACTTAGTGCCTGCGTTGGTTGCTATGAGGAATACTATACTCTCTTTGATGGAATCATTGCTAATACAAAGATAAGGGGGAGGAGGGAATGGGAAGAGTGAGAGGGAGGAAGAGCAGGGAGGGAGGAACAAGAGGGAAGGGAGGCGATTTCACGCACAAGGAAGGATGTGAGAGAATATCGAGGATGTGAGATAAACGATTTGTGTGGCCTGAAGTCTGTTAGGGAAAAGAGAGAGAGGGGAGACGAGAGGAAGGATGGGAGATAGAGGTAAACAAAGGCCAGAGGTTATCCTTCCCTCTTCCTCCTTTCCTCCCATTCTCTCATATCACCTTCCCTCCGCGCCTCATATCTCCTGTGTGTCCCTGGCTCCTCCACTAACTCACCTCCCTCTCCATTTACCTCCACGTTGCCGAGCACAGGAGCGAGGGCGATTTACGTGGCGCGCACAGGAGCGAGGGCGATACGAGAACATTACTGAAAATAGGGAAACTGAACTTTCGTATGTCTAGATTCGAGAGTAAGACGACAAACAGCAGGAGGGCAGGAAGGGACGAGAAGGAACCAAAGTGTTGTTGTCAAGAGGGAAGAAACAGAGAGTATGGCGTATCCATTTTGTGCAATATATATCAGTGTTATGTTTCCTGTCGTCCTCCTCCTCCCTCATATTTTTCAGATGAGATTAATTTCTTCTATCCTTAACTTCTGATCTTTGTTGCCTTTCCTTACCTTATTTTTCCATTTCAATGCCATTTTCTATTCTAAATGATTTTTCTACCGGACTACCTTTGGTCTCCCTCATCGGGTAACCTTTTTTCTGCAGAGGCTTGCATGTGTGAGCGCCACCTACCACTCTGCCTTCCCTTTCCTTCTCTTCCCTTCTCTTTTCCTAGACTCTGACACTCTTAAGAATTAAAAGCCTACTGGAGCTGCTTCCTCCCTCTTCCTCTTCCTTCTCTTCCTCCACTCCTCCTATAAGTTGCCAGGACTCCTCCTCCGAATCTCCCGAGAGGCTGCCAACAGTGCAACATGAATCTCCTTCCTTTTATACTACAGGAAGCGGTGGATACAAACTGCAAATGAAATTATATAAAATGAACTGGAAAAATCCTGATACATATTATTTCACGCCACTCTATGTGTGCACATTTCTGCAAACGAACGCGAAGAAAGCGTGTTTCGTTGCCATTGCTGGGGAGTGAGGCGAGGGCGAGGAGGCGTTGAGCAGAGGGAAATGGAGCACAGGAGGGAGGCTGGCGAGGGGGAGAGCGGAATGGAGGAAAATGGAAGGAAGAGTGAGGGCTTTTGTATATGGACAAGGAAGGCAGGAGCAGGAGAAACGAATGGATGGAGGAGGAAGGCGGGAAGAGGAGGGAGGTAGTTAGAGATGAGAGAGAGAGACGAGAGATGAGAGAGACGACAGAGAGAGAGAGATAAGATAGGGAGAGGAGAGAGAGGAGAGGAGAGAGAGAGAGAGAGATGAGAGAGAGAGAGAGGAGAGAGAGGAGAGAGAGAGTGAAGAAGGGAGAGAACGAGATGGGAGAGAGCGAGACGAGAGAGAGAGAGGACCGACCGAGAGAGAGAGACGAGAGAGAGATAGAGAGGGGGAGAAGATGGAGAGAGATAGAGAGAGAGAGAGAGCAGCGAGAGCGGAGAGCGATTGAGCGAGGGGAGCGGAGAGCGAGAGCGAGAGCGAGGAGCGAGAGAGAGAGAGAGAGAGAGAGAGAAAGAGAGAGAGAGAAAAAAAGAAGAAGAGAGAAAGCAGGCTATATAGTCAGACAGAACATTACTTATTCCTGATATTGACAAAGTTTGTACCAAGCAGTATCATGCTCTTAGAAAAAATGTAATTGACGAATAAGAAATAAAAGAAGTAGAAGCATAGGAGGGCAACAATAAGAAAAAGAAACTACCCTTGTCTTGAAATTTCCTCTGCCTTCAACCCCTTCACGCCCAAATCTTTCTTTCGCTATATAAATCCGTCTGTTGTTAGCCATAAAATAACGAAAAATAGCTTAATACACCATATAAGCTAGTGGACAAGGATACTTAACAGGTCATTATCTATAAAACATTGCTTATATTCACTAAAAATCGTCGAATGGTACCCAAATTACAATGGAAATTACGTTCTGGGTCTCAAGGGGTTAAAGTGGCCGCACACTCTGCCCTGTTTCACCGCAATACACGTGGCACTAAACACCGATTTCCCGTTTAACTATAGGCCAAAGCTGCCCGGCTGAAACGCTTGCTCGGTGTCTCAAGGTCACCGCCGTAAATCAGCAAAAAAACAGTTAGGCCAAAAATCTCTATTACGAGGACCTACCACTAATTCATATGTTAAAAAGCTAAGCCAACCCCAGGCGGCGAGAGAGAACGTTGTACACTGTCTCTTTCATTACAAAAAAAATAAAAAAAAAAACTTGCGAAAAAATTCTTGACTTCAAGTAGTTGGCAAAACGCGGATACGTATAACAAAAGTATCCCATTTGTGTTGGAAAAATAATTACAATAAGCAACGGTTAAATTAAAGTGAGCGAATTCTTTACAATATTTCTGAATTCAAGTTCCATGCACACTGATATATTTTTTTTGTAAATACGTGTGGTTTCCCTTTATGGAGATGGTACTAAATATGCGTCGTAACAGCGCAGGGACTCTTCACGCCGTTAGTCTGCATTGCGTACAGAACACACACACACACACACACACACACACACACACACACACACAAACACACACATCACACACACACACACACACACACACACAACACAAACACACACACTCACACACACCACACACACGGAACACACACACACACACGCACACACCAGTCACACACACAGTCCACACACAGTCACACAAACAGTCACACACACACCACACACCACACAGTCCACACACACATCACGTCACCACACCACCACACTCTCTGCTTCCTTGACAGGCGCTCACAAGGGTTTTGACTTAAAGGCGGCAGTGCAAAGGACGTTCCACGGGGGGATAACCATGACTGCTTTCATTCTAAAACACCAGAATTTGGTGTTTGTTGTGCATGAATGAAAAAAATCTTAACGCAAGGCTATTTAAATATTCTCTCATTTCAGATTTTCGGATGTGTGTCATCCTGAACAAAAGTCCAGCAGCGTGTGGGTCTGAGCGGTGAAACGTCACTTCTTTTTTCAGGAAATCTGGTGTACAAAGTAGATCAACGACTCCTTGATCTTCTATAAGATCCACACTCTCCGGCGTGATGGTGGGAACGTTGGTGCCGTCTCTGAGACATGAAAAGATGGAAGTGTTGTGTTAATAAATGTGAGGGGACACATTCGCATCGTCGAGACTAAAAAACACAAACACCAAAAGATCTGTGATGTGGTAAAAGAAAAATATCCTTATAAGCCGATCAAACACGAGGAAAAAATATATTGTGGGTATATTTCACAACCAAGAAAGAAATAACAGGTAGCCATTCAGTGTTATCTTTTTCAGGAAGGACTCTTATTTAAATAAAAACAGTATTAAACAAAATACATAAATGTGGCTTGACAAAAATAAATCGGAAGCAATGTAAGACACAAAGGGAAGTCTATTGAACCTAAGACACCGCAACAAATTTGTGAGCAAACGAAAACACTCCAGCCTTCCTCACATCCTGTATGGCTACTGACACAGACAGACACGCACGCAGGAACCACGGGGGCCCAGCCGCTTTAACAAGGCGGTTGTGTAGTGGCGGGGTGTTGGAGTGGCGACAAAGTGCTGACAACCCGCTCCAACGCCACGGACCGAAAGCATGTAGCAACACCGTACCTTCTAAGAGCCCGACGGCGGCTGGACCGAGAATGGTGGAAGATGAGGACGTCATCAGGACAGCCGAGAGGACGAGGAGGTCCCGCACGATGGGCAGCTCACCCAGTCTTCATCCTCACGACCACGCAACCCACCAGCCCGTCCTGCCCCGTCCTCGCCCCCTCGCCACACCAGGAATGGCCTGGCTATGGTTACCGTGGTCGGTTCAACTTCCTCGGCGCAGGTCAGTGGATGCACAAAGTTTTGTTACCTAGGCGTCCCCGGGGTCAAACAAACAACCATTCATCACTAACCCATCGCACCACTCATCAAAATTCATCACTCCCACACCACACCCACCCACCCACACCCCCACCAACCCACACCCACACACACACACTGCGCACTATCCGGAATTAACGCTCTATTTTTTCTTTTAGGAAGCGTGACTGACACCTAATGTACCGTGTAATTCAAAACAAAAGTCACGCCCCATTTTATGGCCTCCTAATGACTTTAATTACTGGGTACACGCCAACCAACGTTAATGTAAGAATAAAAACGGCAGATACACGCTCTTTTAAAAATAAATAATATAACAAATACAAGATTTTTTTTTTATTATTTAGTAATTGAGGAAGTTGTAATAAAAGTCATTGCATATTTTTCCTTCAATTAAATTATTACACGGGGTATATTTATCATTTTACAATTTTCTTTTTTCTCTTATACAAAACATGGACAGATAGATAAACAAACATGGATAGCTCATAGGGTATAGTATACTGTAAAAATTAGCCTAGCCATAGATTGCTTCTAGGGAATAAATAATTCAAGCAGCAAGACAATTACACTTGGTTCGACACCAAAAATGGTTCTGAGTCATTGTGTGTGGTTGGAAAGGCATTTTTGTTTTTTTTTTACCTGCTGATTTAAAAAATGACATTGCTTTTTCTTCTAGACGTAAATTTTTTTTGAAATATCGGCATTTTAAAGTTTAATAGCTATTATAATTCTTAAGTATATAATTATTATAATTAATCGAAACAATCCCACCTACGTTAAATATATTACCGTATTAAATTTGTGGTGCCTGCGGCTTATTTAGGACCGACTGTTCATATCTGGCAAAAAATATACTTAAAATTATGTTCCAAATATATCCGAAATGTGCCACATCTTGGAAATATCGAAAAATAGGCCAAATCACAGTAACTTTTGACTTAGTTATATATATATATATATATATATTATATATAATATATATTAGATATATATATATATATATATATATATATATATATATATATTATATATAATATATATATATATATATGTATTGGGAACACAACTTCGAGATTTGTTTTGAGGAGAAAGATGCGCTAGTTCGAAGAACAGTCAGATCTAGACATGTCTTCAGAAGAATAGTCAAGAATCTCAAATTGGTATTAAATATACATATGATCAAAAATATACCTAAACACACAAAAGTAATCACCCTGCTCCATAGTACATCAGAAGTGGTTCTGTAGTTTGCTTCTTTCGTTTGTAGGAGCCAGCTACTTTCGCGTTGTAGCGGTCCAGCAATAGTCCCCTATGCATGTTGGGAATGAATCGTCCTTGGTATCGGGTTTCCATGGTGGCATGTCCTGGTGGATAAACGTTCCCCTGTCCATCCTGACCGCGCAAGATTCGTTGGAAGAAACAAGAGTGGTGAATGGAAAAAAGTGGATTTTGAGTGACATCCGAGCCCCAGCGCATTGGTAACTCTTCAAACATGTAATTACAAGTTCCTCATAATTCGATGCTCGAACATTACCTAGGTAGTTCTTTTATAGCAGCCAAAAAGCTCTTCCAAGCAGCTTTTCCAGGGCAGTTAGGCTCTTTACAAAAGTCATCATCATGAGTAGTGACGGATTTGAGGGCCATTGAAAACACATGCCTTTACTTTGGCTTCAGATTACAGGCCGTTCAACTTTTGCTAACAAATACTCGAAAGCCAGCACCATTTTGATCCATGGCCATTCACAAATTTTTCATTAACCCAAGTTTCAGATGCCAATGGAGGTAAGTACACCTGTCACGGTCAAAACAAGAGGTTGGTACATACAGTTGAACATGCCAGGTGAGTCTTCGGGCGTGCTGGCCATTCCTTTTGTTTGTAATGTTTGCTGTCCGCTCTAGAGTCCACAAAACAAAGAAAACACAGGCTCTAGGGTAACTAACTAGAGTCCTAGAAGCAAGGAGGATGACCTTCAGGTCCCCACACAGATTCCACTGATGTTCTTCATATTTAACAAGCAGATAACAAAAGTCTTCATAGTTTCATAAAGTTTCACTCATTTATGGCCATGCGCAATTGGAACACTCGGAAGCTTATTGCCTTATGCCGAAGAACGGCCTTTAGCGTGTTTTTTCCTGAATCTATGAACAGCCGCCACTCCACTCTTATTCATAAGTGTGAGGACTCACCCCCCCCAAAGTTGTTCATGAGGTGTGTCAACAATCAAAGCAGTAACAGAGCTTGTGTTCCATCTTGAAGAAGCTTTGAAAGTTCTTTATGTCTACGATCGAAAGGTTGTGTATGAGAAATCTTCTTGTAGCAAATTCCATCCTTGAGACCGAGGACCACACAAGGAATTCACTGGTCTCCTTGGGTAGATCTAGGTCATTAGCAAGGTCATGGTAGCATTCCTGACTGATGATTGGGCTCTCTGTTGTCTCCATTTCTTGAATATCTGTATCCATGGGATTATCCTCCTCGTCGAATATGAATACTTATAGCACTTGCAATTGGAACATTGGAGCTGGGAGATCAGGACCATGTGGCAAAGGCTGATGGCAGAAGGATACGTCAAGGATACATGATTTTAGCTCGCGCTTTTACTGAATATCCTTTGATGTTAGTGAGGCAGAAGTAGCAGTTTCATTAATGGATCCTTTTGTTCACGCCAACCATTGGGATGCCGAATGCCATGCCTGATGGCCGTTTGCACGCACCATCAAGTCAAGTGGTTCACACAGGGGTTGCATGCTACGTGAGGG
>JACEEZ010003502.1:12998-17998 GCA_016584305.1 Chionoecetes opilio | reverse complement strand
CGATCGCCAGCTTCACCCTCCCGGAAAGAGCTTGGAACTCATTATTACCGATATTTGGGTATGCTGGGGCCTCACACACCACACACCCATATCCCCTTGCTCAAGGGAAACAGTAACCGCCCGAATTTTCTCAGGGGAAAAACCCCCCCCGGGGAATGAGGGGGGCGGGGATCGACGGGACCACAGAAGGCAACGGTATTCCAGACCACAGAGCCACCAAGGCGGGGGTTTTAAAGTTGTGTGTAGTGGGAGGAGGGTTCTTAGTTACTTTTAAAAAGACTGTCTTTATTTTTCCCTTATTTTTCTTTGCTCACCAAGCCAAGAAAACAATTTAAATTTAGTTCTCACGAGGACGTCCCTTAGGGTTCATGGGGGGGGCGCTGCACACCAACGAACCCTGCCCCGCCAACCATCCCAAAAAAAATTCCCTTTTAGTATGGGATTCCTAGTAAAGGCATCTTTTAACCCCTTTATTTCACAAAAAACCTTTTTTTTCCTCTCTCTCTCTTCCCCTCTCTCTCTCCTTCCCCCTCTTCTCTCTCCTTCCCCTCTCTCTCTTTCTCTCTCTCTCTCCCTTCTCTCTCTCTCTCCCCTTTCCTCTCTCTCCCCCCCTTTTCTCCCTTCCTTTACTTCCCTTTTCTTTCCCCCCTTTTTTCTTTTCCCTTTCCCCCACCCCCCCCCCCCCCTTCCCCTCTTTCCCCCCCCTCCTTCTTTTTTCCCCCCCTTTTTCCCTTTCTCCCCGGTTAAAACCAAATTTTTTACAAAACCAAAAAAATTTTAAAAAAAAAATTTTAAAAATATTTTTTTTTGTTGGCCCCAATTTTTAAGGGCGGGGAACCCGGTCACTTACCCAAAAGACAAAAATATATTTTTTTTATAAAAACCTTAGCCTTCCTTTTTCAAAACCCTTTTGGGGGTACCGGGAAAAAAATTTAAAATTTCAAAAATTTTCCTGTTTGTTAAAGAAAAAAAAATTTTAAATGAAAAAAAAACCCCAATAAAAAATTTAAGAGACAAAAAAAAAATACATTTTAAAAAACTTTCCCAATTACTAAAAAAATAAAAATTTTTTTTGTTTATTAATTTTTTTAAAAACTTATTCCTTTTTTCTTTTATTTCCTGGGCTTCCCCCTAATTAAAATTCCCAAAAATTTACTTTTGTTTTTGAATTTAGGCCTGAATTATACAAGGTACTTTTCATAAAATTTAAAACAACTAATCTTATTTTTTCTGGGCCATTTCTAGGAATATTCCCTTTATTCAAAAATTTCCCTTGAACTCAAATACTTCCCTTATGACCAGAAATTTTTGTTCCTTGGACACTCAAAGGGGAATACTGCCTTATGACACATGTCTAAGGAATACTCCCCCTTATCCCAAATTTAAAGGAATACTGTCCCTTATACACATGATAGAGGAATACTGCCCACCTATGAGAAGCCCACATGTTAGAGGAATATGCCCCCTTATGAAGTCTTTGGCCTCATTTAGCTCTGTGTGGCGGCCAAACATAAAGGGATAGTCTAAAATTTTTTTACGCTTTTTTCCTTTCAAGTTGGTAACCCCTTTAGACCCAGAACGTAATTTCCATTGTAATTTGGCTACCAATAGACTATTTAAATTAATGTAGTAAACAATATTCTGTAGATATGACCTGTTTAGTATCCTTGTCTATCCGGTTTCCGGATACAAAGTTTTGGGTAATCTATGAAACAGAAAAGAGAGGAAAGTTTGTATTCCCGTGATAACCACTAATGGGCCGATACTTTTTTGTTCCACTTGGAATCATCTCTTACGTTTAAATGTTTCTTGTGTGAGTATAAAAACTAACATTAGCAACTAATATTCATCCGACAGTATTGCATTGGGTTCAACAGTAGTATATAATCGGGTAGTAGGTAGTATAATCGGGTAGTAGGTAGCATAATCGGGTAGTAGGTAGTATAATCGGGTAGTAGGTAGTATAATCGGGTAGTAGGTAGTATAATCGGGTAGTAGGTAGTATAATCGGGTAGTAGGTAGTATAATCGGGTAGTAGGTAGTATAATCGGGTAGTAGGTAGTATTTAAACGGGTAGTAGGTTTGTATAATCGGAGTAGTTTGTATAATCGGGTAGTAGTGTATAATGGAGTAGGGCTAATCGGGTAGTAGGTAGTATAATCGGGAGTAGGTAGTAATCGGGTAGTAGGTATATAAAACGGGTAATTTGGTTATAATCGGGTAGTAGGTAGTATAATCGGGTATAGTATTAATCGGGTAGTAGGTAGTAAAAATCGGAAGTAGTATTTTCGGGTAGTAGGTAGTATAAAACGGGTAGTAGGTAGTATAATCGGGTAGTAGGTAGTATAATCGGTAGTAGGGAGTTAATCGGGTAGAGGGAGTATAAATCGGTAGTAGGTATATAATCGGGTAGTAGGTAGTATAATCGGGGGGTAGGTAGGTAAATCGGGTATAGGTAGTATAATCGGAATGGTAGATAACGGGATAGTATAATCGGTAGTAAGTAGTATAAACGGGGGTAGGTAGTATAATCGGGTAGTAGGAGTGTAATCGGGTAAATATAGTATAATCGACAGTAGGTATAATCATCCCTTGGTTAAACAACAATTCGGTAACTACATATATAAGCTTTACCACATTGATCACATCTTTACCTCACACACTGTAACGACCAACCCAGGAAATAACATCACCCCCCAACACTTAAGGTACTCTACCCAACACTACACATCAACAAAGTTTCATTCTAACAAATCCCTCAAACAAAAACAAGAATGCTCGAAGGAGAACATAACCCCCAAAAATTTTTGGTAAAAGCATCTTGTTTTGTTATTCTCACCAAAAATTACCGAAAAAAAGGGGAAAGGAGGAAAGTAAATGAGAAAGAGGGAAACGGAAACGAATGGGAGTAAACGGTGGGGGGAAACGAAGGGGAAGTTAGAGACAACCAAAGGGGGAAACGTTTATAGGGAGGGGGAGATTGGAAAATTGATGAGACGAAAGAGAGAGAAAGAAGATGGGAACACGTGACGAGGTGTGGAAGGGGAGAAGGAGAGGGGAGGAAAAAACAAAGACGAAAAAAGGAGAGAGAGAGGGGAGAGAGAGAGAGAGAGGAGAGAGAGGAGGGGAGAGGAAAAGAGAGAGAGAGAGAGAGAAGAGAGAGAGAGAGAGAAGGAGAGAGAGAGAAGAAGAGAGAAGAGAGAGAGAGAGAGAGAAGAGAGAGAGAAGAGAGAGAGAGAGAGAGAGAAAAGAGGGGAGAAAGAGAGAGAGGGGAGGGGGAGAGGGGAGAGACAGAGACAAAAGAAAGAGAGACGGAGACAAGACAGACAGACAGATATATAAACAGACAGAGACAGACATACAGAGATAAAGACGATTACAGTTACGAAATCATAGAGAAAAAGTGTATAAAGAAAAACAAAGAGTAAAGAACAAAGACAAACAGACACAGAGGAAAGACAATAACACACCAACACAAACAAAGAACTACACTAACATAAAGAAAGAAAAAAATACACAGAGAAAAGAAAGAAAGAAAGAAAGAGAAATAATGAAAGAGTACAATACAATAGAGATAATGAGTTACGGAAATGAAGCATGAGGTAGGGTAAGAAAAATGCATACATACACACACACACACAACACACACACACACACACACACACACACACACACACACACTTACCCTTTCCTTTGTGATGTAATTTAAAAAAAAAACACACACACACACACACACACACACACACACACACACACACAGGAGCGGCAAACATCTCGAGATATTTCCAGGAGTATCTTATATCAACACCAGGTTCTCACACCCTCGCCCATAAGCGGCAAAGTGATGAATGCATTAAACATCCCGTGCCTGCAGTTGTTGGGTCCTGCCATGCCCCGCCACACCTTGCTTCATATCTCATTAAACTAGAAGCGTATTATACAACATGACGTATCTGTGTTACTATTGAGGGCACGGCAGGGGAGAGAGAGAGAGAGAGAGAGAGAGAGAGAGAGAGAGAGAGAGAGAGAGAGAGAGAGAGAGAGAGAGAGAGAGAGAGAGAAGAGAGAGAGAGAGAGAGAAGAGAGAGAGAGAGAGAGAGAGAGAGAGAGAGAGAGAGAGGGGGAGAGAGAGAGAGAGAGGGGGGGGGGTTCTCTGCTTCCTATCGGTGTCTGTCTGGCGGTAGACTGACTGACTGCAACTCATGAAACATTGAAGGCGAGGTCTTGAAACTTGATGAAACATGAAGCAAGATACGTGTGAATCCTTCCTTCATTCTGCCGGGTCTTGTTCTTACCTTCTAAATATAATACGGCGCAGAAGTCTTATGTATGAATTGTAATGCCTTCCTTTCTATTCATTTATGCAGCTAACATAAAGAACAGGTAGTTTTAGAGATGGATTCCGCTTCGTAGTGAACTGCTTCGCTCATTTAGATATTTGGTACCTCGTTCTGAAACACGAATCAAAAATTGCCATTCAAGTTGAGGGAACAAAATTAAAACCGAAACAGCGAGGCAGGGGAAGGTCTCTCTGCTCGATGGATCTTGGGGCCTTATTTGAAACCCTTACTTTTCTTCACCTCAATTTTTTTTCTATAATATGCGATATAGGGTAAGTGCTAGAGGAGGAAGGTGGCTATACTCCCACTATATATTATACTCGCAGCCTAAAATGTGTTGATACCAATAATCAGTAAGGTAATAAGGTAAGTGTGAGAGGAGCAAGGGGGATATACTTGCAAGATTTATTATACTCAGAAAGAGGAAGGGAATGGTACTCCCACTATTTATTATACGCCCACACTCTCAAAAATGAGGGGTATATTAAGGGTAGAATTGTTACATCGCACCATCACTACCCTTTTTAAGCCCTATGTCCAGGCTGGAGGGTAGATGCTGCCGATTATACCCTTTATCTACCCTTTATCTACCCTTTTTAGACGAGAGGGTTGGAAAAGTGTATATTTGCGTCGATCCGAAAGGGTATTTGAAAAGGGGAG
>JACEEZ010003502.1:0-10659 GCA_016584305.1 Chionoecetes opilio | reverse complement strand
ATTAAACCAATATTTTCCTAAAAAAAATAATTGGCTTACTTACAGTTAAAAATTTGTATCTTATATAATGCAAAATCTTCTCAGGGCGATGATGGCTTCAGTTTGTCTTAATATTAAAATAGGGGGTCAGGAAAATCGGAAAGGGGTGATGTGTGTGAAGTTGTTGATTTTAAAAAAATCAGTCCACTAAAGGCCCCTTTTCATCTCCGAGGCACCCCGTAAACCCGGGACCACCCTGTCTTAACCCTTTGGTTTGACCCCAGTTCTGCCAAACGGAACAATGCGCTACACCGGGCCCGAAAAGGGAGGGCACGCCAGATGAAGCCTGAAAATCTCTCTCTCCTCTCTCTCTCTCCCCCCCTCCCTCCCCTTCTCCCCTCTCCCTCTTCTCTCCTCCCCCCTCTCTCCCCCACCCGCCAGGGTGGCCTGGGGGGTAACGCGCGGTCCGAGGGGAAAGGGCCCCTCTTCGTCAGGGGTTCGAGTCCCCAAGTTCTTTTTGGGTGGGGGCGCTTTGTTAGTCATAACCTTGTATTTGGGTACTTGCAAAGTGTCTAGATAAATCAAAGATCTTATCTCTCTCTCTCTCCCTCTCCCCCCCTTTCTCTCCTCCCCTTCTCTCTCTCTCCTCTCTCTCTCTCTCCCTCTTCTCTCTCTCTCTCTCTCTTTCCCCCTTTCTCTCTCTCTCTCCCCTTTTCTCCCCCTCTCTTTTCCCTTCCTCCTCTCTCTCTCTTTTCTCCCCCCCTCTCTCTCTTCTCTCTTTCTTTCTTTCATCTCAGAATAGGGAAGGAGGGGAGATAGAGAGTAAGTTTTCCATAAACGCGTATTCGTGTACAAACCTTTGGTTTGTCTCCAAAACAATCATACTATTCGGAATTTTATAGTTTAGTAAAGCTGATATAAGATGTGTTAAAATTGATAAAGACAATGATGATAAGTTTTTTCCGAACTCTTAGCACATTTGCATCATAGTCCGTACTGATGACGCATGCACTCAGGGGAGCACGTGACCGAGATTTTTTTCATTATGAATATAGTATGTTAAAATTGTTTGGCAATATTTGAATAGGCTATTAACTTGTTATTTTATAGTATCATTATTTAATAATGGACAAAGAAACTGCGTGTAACTTGCTTCTTATATTCAGAAAGAGGTGGGGGCACTAAAGTACGTCTGACGCACGTTTATATTGGGGTCACAATAGCCGACCACTTCCACTGGTTTTTTTACAGCATGATTACTCTGGGGTGCTGGCTTATTATATTGATGTACATGTCACAGGCTCTATTGTGCTGACTGGGGGGCAAGCATGACTCCCTCTCTCTCTCTCTCTCTTCTCCTCTTCCTTCTCTCCTCTCTCCTTCTCCTCCTCTCTCTTCTCTCCCCCTCTCTCCTCCTCTCTCCTTCCTCTCTCTCCTCTCTCTCTCTTCCCCCTCTCTCTCTCTCTCCTCTCTTCTCTCTCTCCCCCCTCTCTCTCTTCCTTCCTCCCCTTCCTCTCTCTCGCTCTCTCTCTCTCTCTCCTCTCTATATATATATAATATATTTTATATTATATATATAAATTCTCGCTCTCAATTTTTTTCAATAAAATTTTTCCCTTGAATTTTTTACTTAATTTTTTATTTTTCTTTTTTTCTCCTCCCCCTCTCGTCCCTTTTTCCTCTAGATTGGAGTTAATTTTTTGGGGTGGATAATTAAGGGGGTAAAGATAAAAACGAAAAAGAATAAAAATGATTTGAAACATCGGGGGAACCTGAGGCGGGGGAGGAGGGGAGAGGAAGATACCAGCATGAGTGAGTTTTTTTTGAAAACCAAAAAAATAAAAAAAAAGGGAACAGGAAGAAAGGCAAAGGGGGTAAACCCCAATCAAATGTAGTGTGATTTTAGAAAATAAAAGGGACTGTTTTTAGAAAGTAAATTAAAAATATAAATAATAAAAAGACATGTAATATTTTACTTTTTTTTTTTCTCTCTCTCTCTCTCCTCTCTCCTCTCCTCTCTCTCCTCTCCTCTCTCTCCTCCTCTCTCCTCTTCCCCTCTCTCTCTTCTCTCTCCTCTCTCCCCCCCTTTTCCCTCTCTCTCCCTCTCCTCTCTCTCTTCCCCTCTCCTCTCTCTCTCTCCCCTCTCCTCTCCCCCCTTCCTCTCTCTCCCTCTCTCTCTCTCTCTCCTCCTCCCTCTCTCCCCCCTCTCTCTCTCTCATCCTCTCCCTCTCTTCTTCTTTAAAATATTATTAATATATATAAAAATATAATTTTATTTCTGGGCCCCCCGTCATAACTATTATATATATTTAATTATTATTTTTATTTTTTTTAATTATTATTGTTAAATGTGAATATCTTTATTATTATTAAAAATTTATTTATATTATTTTGTGTTGGTGTTAAACTTATGTTTTTGTTATCATTTCATTGTTTTGAATCTTTTTTAATTTATAGTTATTCTGTTATTTTACAAAACCATGAATTACTTTATAAAAGAATAAAAAAAAGAACAGTAAAAGGAGGAAAAAGACAAAATAAAAAAGCCGGAGAAGGGAAAAAGAGAAGAAAAAAAAAGCGAAGAAAATTAAAGGGGGGGGGAGGAGTAATGGGGGAAGCAGATAAGGAAACAAAGAGGAATTTGAAAAAAACGTTCTTTAATTTCTTTCCCCTAATCGCATGCTAAAAATTTCCTCCACTTCCCTTCATTAACGTGGAGGCGGTGATAAGTTGGGGGGTGTGGAAGAAGAAGGGGGGGAGTGAGGGGATGTACAAGACAGCTAAAAAAATCATTGGTGGATTCTAAAAAAAGAAAATTTACCTTTGGTTGGGTGAACGTGAAATATAAAAAGAAAAAATTTGGGAAAATAACATAACTTTTTTTACTTCACATGCAACAAGAGGGAGAGAAAAGAAAAGAAAAGGGGGGAGGAAAAGGGAAGAAAAAAAGGAAAGAAAAAAGGGAGAAGGAAAAGAGAAAAAAGGGGAAGAGAGGAAGAAAAAAGGGGAAAAAATAGAGAGAGAAAAGGAGGAGGGGGGGAAAAAAAAGGGAAATCACATCTAATCGACTGCTAGAAATTTTCCTTCCCTCCTCCTTCCCCTTATCCTTAGTTCTGGGCTGATCAGTTAGGTGTTGGCAAGTAATGAGGGAGGAGGAGAAGAATCCGTCACGAAGACTCTCTAGATATCAGAGATTCTAACAAGAAACATTTAATTGGATGGCGTGACGTGAAATATAGAATCAAAAATTGGAATAGAATAACCTTACTTCATATGCGAAGTGAAAGAGAGAGAGAGAGAGAGAGAGAGAGAGAGAGGAGAGCAGAGAGAGAGAGAGAGAGAGAGAGAGAGAGAGAAGAGAGAGAGAGAGAGAGAGAGAGAGAGAGAGAGAGAGAGAGAGAGAGAGATCATCACTGCATAAAAAACGAGCAGCATAGAATATTCAACGATTACTATACGGTTTGCATAGTATTTTTCTGCATCCTCACTCCTCTCTTCCTTCCTTAGTCCCTCTTCGACCCGCTTCAGTCTTCTCTTCTCTCTCTCCTCCTTATGACGCCGACGGGAGAGAATCCCTCCAGCAGATCCTCTCTCAGATCTTCCAGAACTACTTTGTGTCAGCACATAGGTAAAATACATTTGGTGCACAGTCTTCTAGTTCAAAAAATATAATGACCTGTCGTTCTTTTGGCAGAGAGAGAGAGAGAGAGGAGAGAGAGAGAGAGAGAGAGATAGGAGAGAAGGAGAGAGAAGAGAAGAGAGAGAGAGAGAGAGAGGAGAGGAGATAGAGGAGATGAAGAGAGAGAGATGAGAGAGAGAGAGAGAGAGAGGAGAAGATATATGAAGGCAATTTCAAGCAACATAAGTTACCAAAAAGATACAAACAAATACACTATTGTCGAAAGAAAAATGTACCAACTTGTCATGTGTTTCAACGTCTTTGTGCTTTTTATATATATATACACACAACACACACACACACACACACACACCCACAACACAACACACCACACACACACACAACACACACACACACACACACACAAAGGCCCAAGAAACCATCAAAAAACCATAAAAAATACAAGACACAAGGCGTGTCAATTAGAGGAAGATGTGAAGTGTCTGGAGGATGCGGTTAAGGAGGAAGGAATGAAAATGGCGGCGAAGAAGGCACATTGAGGGTGGGAGGTGTAGTGACGCAAGGCTGAGAAATAATGAAGGAGTGAAAATTGTGCTGAAGTATTGCGAAGATAAAATGAAAGAAAAAGAATGAGAGACAATTATGTATACGCAATCATATAAAATATATATATAATATATATAATATATATATATATATATATATTATATAATATATATTGTATATATATATATATATATATATATATATATATATATATATATATTATATATAATATATAATATATATATATACTATATATATATATATATATTATATATATCTATGATAATAATATATATATATATTATATATATAAATATATATATATATATATATATATATAATATATATATATATATATGTTATTATATATATGTATATGATATGTATATTTTATATATATATATATATATATATATATATATATTATATATATATATATATATATATATATATATATATATATTAGGGTACGCCAAATAACAAAAATTCTTTTTCTCAACTTTGGCATGCCAATTTCCTATGTAAAATGGAATTCTAAGACGATTTTTAGTCTCCTATCCATTTTTGTATTAGAGCAATTCTTACTCTGCAAAATCGCACTTTTATATTGCACCCTTTCGAATAATGCTTAAATGAGTACGCAGTGTACGGTTGGTCCTGTGTATTGCATCATGCACCAATAATGAGTTCCAAATGAACTAGCGTGGGTAGGCTCTTTCTGATCAGTTGGTTCATCAGGCACTACATCACAGTGTCACAGCTTCTACGTTGGCCTAGAACGTGTCCATCATGTCCTTCTTAGACCTGAAGCAGGGCATGGTCTCCCGGCGGTGGGCCCGAGCCCGGATGAACCGTCTCTGGCCTGCTGCCCCACCACTGCTGCCGCAGCCTCTGTTACCTGCTTCACGTCTCTTTCGGTGCTCTGAGTGTGGATAGAGAACTCCGGAATCTCGTACGGCTTGACCAGGATCTCCTGGATCTGATCCCGGACAGTGAACAGGTGAATGCCGGTTCGTGCACCTGGCAGCTGCCAGCTGATCAGTGTCTGCAAGCTGGTGGCTGACAAGTTCAGCTTGGGTGTGATGGGTCTTACACTGGTGTCCCCATACTCCTCGCCAGCCCTCACCCTTCAAAATCTGGGTCACGGCGAACCTGCAGTCGTCCTCACTCTGACTCCGCCATCAGCGAGAGGAGGACACATTCTGAGTGTGCAAACCATGCTCCTGTCCGCACGTAGAAGGTCATAGCTGTTTGGACCTTCTTGGCTGCGACCTCATCACTCTGAGCTGCGTGAGGATGTGCTTGGGGCCGTCCTCTAGTCTGTGGTGAACCTTGATGTCGTAGTAGAGTTTGAAGTACACCTGCAGGCAGTACTTGACTAGGATTTCCAGGGTGTTCAGTTCTTTGCCAGTCAGTCCATGCTTTCTGGTCCACATGTACACGAGCGACTGGGCTTGGTGGAGCCATCTGGAGTGGGACACCTTGCCACACTTGATCTCCTGCAGCTCGGACGGGAGAACGCCCCGCTTCACAGCCTGGACCAGCTGGTAGGAGACCTGCTGGTCAGTGGACATGTTGACAAGGAATACTCCGGTATCTCCGTGAGATCTTCACCGCCTGGCACTCCTCTGAACTCTGCGTTGTACTGCATCTCATTCACGCTGGACAGCAGACTGCACACTGGACCCGTGAAGCCAGTGGCAGATGAGGTAGGCCCGTCGATGCTGGTGATAAGGTGGCGCAGGGGCAACTCGTTTGTGTGCAACACGCATATACTCCAGAAGAGCTTGCGTCCCAGCATCTTCTCCAAATGGGCGTGAGTACCACCCTTCCACCACGTGTTTGGCCCTAGTTCAGTCACCTTGCAGTACGATCAGTGAGTCGGTAGAGTCGTATGTCACCAGCAGATCATAGAGAGTCTGAGCCCCTTGAACGCAGGCTTCTCAGGTGGCACCGTCCTCTGGTACAAAGTGCCAAAGGGACCTTCCAGATGGCTCCTCTGTCACTGACACATTTCTCCTCCTGATCAACCTTGGGTGCAGTTTCCCATAGCTGTCGATACCATCGCGCTGGTCTTGTCCTTCCTCCCATCGTAACCCAAACCAACTATATTGGTACCCTGGTTAGGGTACGCCGTATAAAAAAAATTCTTTTTTCTCAACTTTGGCTTGCCAATTTCCTATGTAAAATAGAATTCTAAGACTATTTTATCTGTTCCTTTTTTGCATTTGAACAATCCTTACTATGCAAAATCGCACTTTAAGCTTGATTTGCATATAAATATAGAAGTCCATTTTTTCATAGCAAGAATTGCTCAAAACAAAAAGTTGAAATGGACAAACCACCCTGAAAAATCTATTTTACATAAGAAAACACCATGCCAGATTCGAAATAATCTATATTTCACTTTTCATTGGGCCTACGGCTACCCATATTTTAAGAGTTGTAGTCCCCGATAAGCTTCACAGCTCTTTCAGCCACATCATTCACCACGTGCATCTCTTGTAGAATTTCCCTTGACTGAAGGAAGTGTAGATCGTCATTCCATTGGCTTGGATCTTTGGAGAGTAATCCAGAATCCAGGAGCATGGTTTGAAAGAAGGGTTAGTATTTGTGGATGCCAGGTTTTTAACCCGTAAAGCGCGACTATGCCCTTTGGTCACTAAAAAAGAAAACGCGAGTATGCCCAATTGGGCGGCCGCCAATTTCAAAATGAGGGGCTAATTTTTTCGGCCGGTGAAATATGGCAAGTCTACTTTACCTGAGAATGACCCAGGGTCACACATAGGCTCAGTGACCCAGTGACCAGCATGGAAGGTGAAGGTGCTGACAGGTTCTCTCCCTATCGCGGGAAGAGAGATTAGAGAGGAAGACCCTTGCAGCCTGTTTTCTGTCAACGAGCTGTACCATGGATTCCATAACCCAACGCTTCATCTTGCAAGTTCAATCATAGAAATAACCACAAGACTTTAGCAAAAAATTTTTTTTTTAGCGGTTGCACAAATATATGGCGAATACATTGATACACATTCAAGTTTGTTTAGCGACTATAAGAATTCTGGCAAAAGTCCCGCGTACACAGAGATATTGTCACGCAGGTATCCGCAGTTTACGGGTTAAGCTCCAGCGATGGAATTTCCTCTTCTATGATGTTCAGCTTCTTTGGACGTTCCTTTTCTCTTCCTTTCCCTTCATTGACTGAAGAATTTCTAATTTATCATCATATGAAACACTATCACTGAAGAGAGCCAGAGCTACTGACTCCTCACTCAAATACCACAGATGCTGCTGGAAAGCCTTTGTTGCAGCCGTTCCAACTGATTCATATATTTTCTCACCATAGTAATGAAGTTGTTTGAGGAAAGATATATCATTGCTTGGAGCTTTAAACACTTCAGGAGCTTTGAACCATATTGGACCGTAGACAAGAGCAACAAAAAGAGACATGGTCTGAATCAACTTCTTCTCCTTGATGGCTAGCTGGAACTGGTGCTGAAACATGAATATCTGGAGAGAGTATAATGCTTTAGCCATCCAACGAGCATGGTGTACTGGGTCAGGCTGTCCAAAACAAATCCCTCGGTGAGGAGTCCCACCGGAAAATATCACACAAAGCTCCATAAGTCGGAGGTAATCGTCCCGGGGCTGAGTCTGTTTGAGAGCTTTCATGTAGTAGTCGAGAACATTTTGCACCCATTCAGAATTTTCCTTCAATACTGCAGCGATATGCCCGTTAGTCTTTCCCGTCTTGAAATCCAGCTGCTTGATTTGATGCCACTGCTTTTTAAACCTCTGGAACAACAGAGCATCTGGACCACTGGATGACCCATGAAGGGTTTTGAAGACATCTTTAAGAACAATCTCCAAGATATGGTGTCGGCAAGGAAGGTATAGGAGGTTTCTTCTCAACCTCTCTTCAATCAAGGTACAAGCTCCACGAACATGACCAGTGTTGGCGGCAGTGGTGTCAAAGCACATGGCGACAACCCGGTTTATCGACATTCCATTCTTTCAGAGTATCCACCACACCACTAGCTTGCGCCACTCCCGTTCCTGATGATAGGTGTGGAACGCCCAATATTTGACTTTCCCCTACTGAAGATGATATACCTTTCCCCGAGATCAGTATTGAGAGACGTTCAACAGATTCTTCTCCTGTTAGAGATGGAAGGATCTTACCATCCCAGTGAACCACTATTCCAGTCTTGGCTCCAGAGAATATGAGAGTTTGCTTCACAGAAACAGTGTGGTCTCTACGATATTGGATGCGGGCTCTCCTGACTGACGAACGGCTGATAGGCAGCTCACAAATGTTCCTTCCAAGTTCTGCTGCAGTAGCTGCCACAATGTGAACGGCTTTTCGGTCACTTGTATTGGTTCTATCCAAGGCAGCAGCAAGACAACCGGAAACTAAGTTTTCAGATTTGTTTTGAGATAATACATGAGAAGTAGCAGTTGATGGGCCAGGAACTTTAAAATCTGGATTAATTTCGACTCTAGGCATCTTTTGATATGAAAGGTGTCCTTCATCTTCATCAGAGCTGCTACTTGATTCCAACTAAACAGTCTCTAAATCTTCATGCATCCGCTTTTTTTCCCTTTCCTTTCTCATTTCTGCTTGCTCCTTCTGGTATATTTGCTTCATTTCTTTCTTGGCCATCACTTTGTCGGGTTGTCCCATGTGAAACTTGCGTTCTCCCTGTTTATCCTCCAAGAAAACCAGGTCTTCCTTCAGCAGAGTCAGCTTTTCTGCATCATGATGCTTGATATTGAAGAGATGATCAAGTTTTTTTGAGAATTTTTTCTTCTTCCTGTGCCTGTAGCTGACCCTTCCTGGTAGATCCTTTGTTCAATTTCTCCCAGGTAATCAGGATTTCCTCTAGGGTTCGTTTGATATTGCGCTCCTCTTGCGTGGGGATGCGAACCATTCTCCATATATCCATTGTTTCCTTCACCACTATACTGATGTCACTCCTTTTTTGTGAGAATTGATGTGCTTAGCTTCAGGGGATGGAAAATACATTGAAAAAATTGTCTGAGAGTAGGCAGACGTGACTTTGGGATGAATTCAATCGTGTTTCCTATGAGGTAGATAGCTGTCTTCTTACGTAGTGCAGTCATCATTATTTCATTCTGTAAGGAAACAGAATTTGGTGAAATACACATGATATACATGTATAAATAAGTAAAATATAATAAACAAATGTACTTGAAATAATGTACAAATTCACGGGAATCAGTATGCGAGATAGATTAGTCATTCGGCTCATAGATACATGAACTGAACATCACAGAACACATCTTATGGACTACACTAGCAGTGGTGTCAAACTCGGTGACTGGGTGGGTGGGTGGGTGTACAAACTAGTAAGCTTATGAGGGAGTTAGGAAGAGCGGTAAGAGAAAGTGTATTTGGTACTTCATATATCAGATCATTGTATTGTATATGTATAAATCTGGGAATATTTCAGTATACTCTCTTGTGCATCCATTGAATGGTGGTTTGGCTGGAACGGTTGTAGTTAAGGCATACGTGGGTGATAGAGGATTACGAGGAGGGAAAGGAAGGTTGGGAGGGGTGTGAGTAAAAGACTGTAGACAGGGAAAAGGAGTAGGTAAGAAGCATCATAATAATTATAAAACATGAAATAAGATGAAGAATGGAAATATATGAATTGAAACAAAGCAGCCAGAGTTACAAAGAGAAAGAGAGAGGGAGAAAGGAAAGGGGAATATAAAGGAAGAATGAAAAGAAAGAGAGAAAAACATGCAGTAGGCGAGAAAATATTGGACAAAGTAAAATATATTGAAGTCGGTGCATTCATCTTCCTTATTTAAAACTAGCTGGAGTAACCTCGGTATTCCACAATCTCTCTCTCTCTCTCTCTCTCTCTCTCTCTCTCTCGCTCTCGCTCTCGCTCTCTCTCTCTCTCTCTCTCTCTCTCTCTCTCTCTCTCTCTCTCTCTCCCCTCTCTCTCTCTCCTCTCTCTCTCTCTCTCTCGCGGTCTTACATAATCCGTTTAGCTTATCATGCCGTCTATCATTCTCTCTCTCTCTTGCCGCTCTTCTTCTCTCTCTTCTCGCGCATTTTTATGCTTCTCGGCATTTTATATGCTTCAACGCTTTTCTATCGCTTCAGCGGCATTTTAATAATGCCGCGGCATTATTTTAATGCTTCAAGGCATTTTATAATTCCTTGCGGCATTATTTAATGCTTCAGCGGCATTTTATAATGCTTCAACGGCATTTTATAATGCTTCAACGGCATTTTATAATGCTTCAGCGGCATTTTATAATGCTTCAACGGCATTTTATAATGCTTCAACGGCATTTTATAATGCTTCAACGGCATTATTTAATGCTTCAGCGGCATTTTATAATGCTTCAACGGCATTTTATAATGCTTCAACGGCATTTTATAATGCTTCAGCGGCATTATTTAATGCTTTCAACGCATTTTATAATGCTTCACGGCATTTTATAATGCTTCACGG
>JACEEZ010003500.1:323436-482045 GCA_016584305.1 Chionoecetes opilio | reverse complement strand
TATTGCTTCCCCAGCAATAAGATCATCGACACTTCGTGCCTCTTTGATGAAGACTCTGGTGAGTATTGAACACTCGTTAATTCCCGCGTTTTAGCTGTCCTCAGTCCTCCATGACGAGCATGCGACGGCATTCGTTTCTTCCCGTCTCCAGGTAAGGTGTTATCGTTTTCGTCTCCTCTTTTATTTTTTTTCTTGTGATGTGATATCTTAACCAGTGTTAGTCTCCTCCCCTCCCCGCCTAACAAAGTGGACTCGTTTCTTCCCCGTCTCCCAGGCACGCGGGTAGACTTATCAAGCGGAACACGTGTTTCCACATGGTCGCGACTCGCAAACAGTTTCATTACTCTCACATTTCCCTTCCCTATGTTCTCCATGTATATCTTAGGTGTTTATCTTGTATGTATTTAGATGGTAGGCCTAGGAATATAGTCCAGTTAGGCAGGTTATGCTCTTCAGAAGCTTTCCATCCACTAAATTAAACCATAAATATACATAAGTTTTCAACCAAGAATAACCTCTTGTTAAATAAACCAAATAAGTTAAAGTAGAAATTCTTTTTTTCTTGCAAAACCCCAGGTGACTATTCTCTGGTGTGGAAATACTTCTCCACGTTTTCCGAAAGAGTTTCAGACTTACTCGGTATACTAATATTATTCCCATGACTACCGTAATCTTTATATATATTAAATCGTGTTCAAGGGGTGGACCATGGGAGTACCCGCTTGGACTGGTGGCAGCGTTTCCCTTCTGAATAAAAATAATTTCATCGTTATAAGCTGTAGCTAGCAGATACTTCTTTCAGTGGAGAGTTGATCTTGATTAATTTCATTCCAACTCACGGTGTTGAACGCTTAAAAACCCTGGCATCACACCCGGAGGAGAGTTTTCCAGGAGTCGACTGATTGTGGTGAAATTAGGTTTTCATTGTCATCGGAACAATGAATGATGCTGCTGCACTCTAGCCGCGGGCGCTTTGGAGTCGGATCAGTACAAGGGTGCTCATAGTCCAGGAGCCAAGGGGTGTTTTCATGTTTGAGAGGGCCCCGAGATCACTCACCTGATTCTGATAGAGGACCACCTAGGGCATAATATTAACGAGGGAACGTAGCTCATCTGAAACCTGGCAATAATCTCATAAATCACGGATTTGTGAAAATTGTGCTTTCCGAAAATGACCCTCCGAATGACGGGTGAGCCTGCTTTCGATCGCCATAGCACCTAAACAAAGACACTTACGGAAGTTAATTACCACTCAAAAGAAAGCTTAACTTATCCGCTACAAGATTTAGCTAAAGTGAAGTTGATTACACAATGAACATTTTCAGTAAGATCGTAAATACAAAGTTATATCAAAATTTTTGAAAAATCTAGGGTTGTAATACACAAAAAATAAAATAAAATATATGCAGTGACAAATCTCATTGCTTTTTAGTTTCTACTAGTTTAGTACACATTATAGAAGTTTTAAAACTACCAAACAGAATAATGTCGGTCCATGTGAACATTTAGGGTCAAATTAAAAGAAATTATGAATTTTCTAAAATCTGAGGTAATTACCACTACACTTTCTCTCAAGTTTAGGACTTGAGAAGTACAAACAGAAAAGTCTCGCTTATCTTAGCTTCCTTTTTGAAGGAAAAGTAGGTTTTTAAGAGCCGTCGTGATGAATAAGGATGGTCTTGGTGACCAAATTGGAAAAATGTTATGTCGTGCACTCTCTTAATGAAGTTAGGGTACTCCGTAGTGTAGGGGTAGCACGCTCGGTTCACAACCGAGAAGTCCCGGGTTCGATACCCGGGCGGAGCGGAAACAGTTGGGCTGTTTCCTTAAAACCCGAGCCCCTATCCACCCAGCAGTGAATGGGTACCGGGTGTTAGGCGGGGGTTTGTAACCCGCCTCCCGGGGTGCTGGCTTCGGCCAACACTATAAGCACTAGCAGGCAGCTCTCTAGGGGTAGTTTGAGAGAGAGCTGTCTGGTTACAGTAGAGATCCATCTCAGCTGCGTCGATAACTGACGAAATTCTTAAAAAAAAAGAAAAAAAAGTACTACATAAGGGAAAATCAAACTCGATTCTACACTGAGAAACTGAATGAATGAATCTTACAATAGTTTGTTTGTTTGTTTGTTTGTTCCTAACAGTAAAAGGATGTAATTAATATATAGATTGGAAAATTGTTCCATTTTACGAAAATGATGAGTCCAATTTTCACGAGGTATGTGGGCTGGGGTCACTTAGTACATAATCATCCAGCACCTATCCTTTATCTAACTAGCTGGATTATTACATCCTTTGTCAGTAGCTTCGCAGCTGCAGTACTGACAACAAATTAGCTCATATTGTCTACAAACATATCGCTTAGTGGCAAAGGACGTGCATTTACATGGCTTCCGGATGCCACGGCTCCTAGCCCATGTGGAGGCCTGGTACTCCACCGCGAGGGGAACCTTCACCACCGCAGCCGCGCTATACCAGGGCCTTGTTACTACCATCACGGAGTTCGTCACATCCAGCGGCAGGGCCCCTCGGCAGCCCTTTAATCGCAGCTCTCGGACATACGCCAAAGACCCGGTCATTGTTAACTGACCACAACAAACTTGCCACGTTACCAAGACGCTAGCAACAGAACCCTGGCGACCATGATGCCAGAGAAGCCATGCTTACTGTGGCCCGGCACCTCGATCACGGACCTCAGACAGCAGGGGCCAAATCCAGCAAACACATACGCCGGCGTATGTCAGCGTAAGTCTGAGATACTTCTCTTTCGAAAACTTTCTTGGATCAGGAGTTATATCTGCGCCAAATCGATGACGTCACAACGCCAGACTTTACGCCTAGGCGCAAGTCTGCGCCCACCCTCCCTGTCTGGATCCAGCAAGCGTATACTTACTCCATTTCCGTGACGTCACAGGGCCAATATTATGGCGTATATTTACACCACCTCATGAGGAGGTGTAGCCCCGGCGTATCTCATATATATAAATAAAACGTCATTTATCATGCCTAATAGACGTTACCACCGAGGTAAGGATTGAAATATAAGCCTATTGGTAGCCGGCAGCGGCGTATGTTTACAAATGTTGAGAAGATACAAGCCTCGGTAGGGAGGCCGCTTCGGCCGTAGGGACTGCCTTCGGTGTTTTTGTTGTATTAGTTCGTTGTTGGGCAACACCGGTTTTTTAGACCACTAGCGGAGTCCTGAGCGGAATTGTTGTGGGACGAGGCGAGGTTGGCATCGCACGACTAGATTAATGTTGTTTCACTATCGTAATTTGGACGTTTTTGAGAATGAAACTTTTGTTCTGATGCCTGTCCCTCAGTGACCTTGCACTATGGTTAGGTCACTCAGGACGCTTGACCCTCATTAGCCCTGAATGGTAGTTAGGTCACGTTTGCCAGCCTTTAATGGTACCTGGAATTGTCTCCGCAACGGAATACTCGCCACCGTCGGAGAATGTTCCATTTTTTTTACGTCGGCGAGAGTTCCTATCAAGCGACAGTTCCAAGTCTATATATTAAAATAAAAGTACCCAATCTATATATTTAAACAGCTTTTACCCGTGTTTCTGAATCCAGGGATTGAATATCGGGGTTTGTTTAGCCGAGGTTAGTTTAGTGATGGGGCATCACTAAACTAACCTCGGCTAAACTTTGATTGAATATCGAGGGTTAGTTTAGCCAAGGTTAGTTTAGTGATGGGGCATCACTAAACTAAACTCGGCTAAACTTTGATTGAATATCGGGGGTTAGTTTAGCCGAGGTTAGTTTAGTGATGGGGCATCACTAAACTAACCTCTGCTAAACTTTGATTGAATATCGGGGGTTAGTTTAGCCGAGGTTAGTTTAGTGATGGGGCATCACTAAACTAACCTCGGTTAAACTAACCACGATATTCAATCCCTGAATTCAGAAACACGAGAAAAAGCTGTTTAAATATATAGATTGGGTACTTTTATATTAATATATAGACTTATCTCATAGAAGGGCATGTCTGGGGTTTTGGCATGTTACGTAACCAATGCCCATGTATTGTATTAAACTGTAGTTTTAAATTGTTTTGGGACAAGCGAAAAACTTGCCCAATAACGAAATACCTTTTATTCTTCCATTTGCACCTATTACAAGTAGAACTCGCCGAAAACTTTCATGTCGGCAAGACTTCTCGGTTGGTGTTTCAGTTATAATGGACGAGAACTCGCGCGGGCGCTACCGCCGTTTCCCAATACGTTTTCTATATTAATTTTTGTTTAGTATACTGTACAGTATTAATGCAGTTCTGCGTAACCTTTAAAACTTATATACATATTGTAGAAATGATATAGTTGTTTGAGACTAATACTCATACAGACACAACCTCCCCTTCCAGAGGCCCCCCAACCATATAGGAGGTTAGGTTAGGTTCATAATCTCGTTGGGGGGTCGCAGGAGGCGGAGCCCTCACGTTAGGAGGTTAGATTTGTTTCTATCCATCTGAAAAACACTAATTTTAGGCAAGGCAAAAAAAGTCAGTGTCTCAGAAAATGACCGCGCAGTCCTCGTCCATTTTGACCAATAGCACTAATTTTAGGCAAGGCAAAAAAAGTCAGTGTCTCAGTAAATGACCGCGCAGTCATCCTCCATTTTGACCAAAAGCACTAATTTTAGACAAGGAAAAACTAGTCAGTGTCTCAGAAAATGACCGCGCAGTCCTCGTCCATTTGTACAAAAAGCACTAATTTTAGGCAAGGAAAAACTAGTCAGTGTCTCAATAAATGACCGCGCAGTCCTCGTCCATTTTTACCAAAAGCACTAATTTTAGGCAAGGAAAATCTAGTCAGTGTTTCAGAAAATGACCGCGCAGTCCTCGTCCATTTTTATCAGCACCACTAATTTTACCCAAGGAAAAGTCAGTGTCTCAGAAAATTACCACGCAGTCCTCGTCCATTTTTATCAAAAGCACTAATTTTACCCAAGGAAAAATTAGTCAGTGTCTCAGAAAATGACCGTGCAGTCCTCGTTCATTTTTACCGGTATCTTTCCCTTACTATCCTACTAACCTAACCATTACCGTCGGCAAGAGTTAGGTTAGGTATACTTTGTGGTTAAGGTTAGTTAGGTATACTTTGTGGTTAAGGTTAGGTTAGGTTAGGTTAGGTATACTTTGTGGTTTAAGGTTAGAAATACTTTGTGGTTAAGGTTAGGTTAGGTATACTTTGTGGTTAAGGTTAGGTTAGGTTCGGTTAGGTATACTTTGTGGTTAAGGTTAGGTTAGGTTAGGTATACTTTGTGGTTAAGGTTAGGTTAGGTATACTTTGTGGTTAAGGTTAGGTTAGGTATACTTTGTGGTTAGGTTTAGGTAGGTTAGATTTTACTATAGGACTTTGATGATTTTGGGGGACCCATTAATATTTATTTGTTCCCCCCCCAAAAAACCCGTATTCCGCGGGTTCCCCGGTTGTTGGCTATAGGGGGAAGAAAAAAAGATGGGGTGAAGGACTTCTTCCAAAGTTTTACCTCCATTTTTTTACGTCGGCGAGAGTTCCTATTAAGCAAAGGGTCAGTTTATTTATTACAAACAGTACCCATTATATATTTAACAGTTTTACCGTTTTTGTGATTCGGGGGACCGAATATCGGGGTTAGTTTAGTGATTGGGGGGAGTCTGGGGTTTTGACATGTTACGAACCAATGTCCATGTATCGTATTGAAGTGTATTTTTTAAATTATTTTGGGACAAGCAAAAAACTTGTCCAATACGAAATCCCTTTTATTTTTTCATTTGCACCTATTACAAGGGAACTCGCCCCGAAAACTTTATGTCGGCAAGACTTCTCGGTTGGTTGTTTCAGTTATAATGGACGATAACTGCGCGGTCACTGCCACCATTACCACATGCTTTTTTCTATATTATTTTTTGTTTAGTATACTGTACAGTATTAATGCACTTGCGCGTAACCCTTAAACTTATGGTTTATTCTAGTGTTTGCCCATACTCCCCCCTCCCCCAAAAAAGCTTGGGGACCTGGGGGAATGCAGGATATATGGCTGGGGTACAAAATATGCGTCGCAACCACATACTTTTTGAGTTTGGAAATTAAAAAATTCTCTAGATTAGGGAAAAATTCATTGGATTTCTTCTGAGTCCAGAGGACGTGTGAACCTGACGATCCTCACAAAATGATGACTGAAGTGTTGAGAACCCCCCCCCCCCCCGCTGGGAGGTTAGGTTAGGTTAGATTTGGTTGGGTTTAGGTAGGTTAGGTTAGTTTTGGTTAGGTTGGGTTTTGGTTAGGTTAGGTTAGGTTAGGTTAGGTTATCGGTGGGTCAACCCCCCCCGCTAGGTTAGGTTAATTTTGGTTAGGCAAATTCTCTAGATATAAGGAAATTACCCTAGTTTCTAGGGAATTTTAACCCTAAACAACTCTTAAATTTACGTATTTCCGACGCATAATTTGTTCCCCACCCGAAAACCCCGAAATTCCCACAGGTACCCAAACTTTTTTTGGGGGAAGGGGGAGAGTATGGGCAAACACTAGAATTTTACCAAACTTATATACATATTGTAGAAATGATATAGTTGTCTTAGACTAATACTCATACAGACACAACCTCCACTTCCAGAGGCCCCCCAACCATATAGGAGGTTTGGTTAGGGTATTATTGATTAGGGTAGGTTATATTTGGTTAGGTTAGGTTAGATCGGTTAGGTTAGGTTAGATTTGGTTAGATTTAGGTTAGGTTAGGTTAGTTTATCGGTGGGTCAAGCCCCCCGCTAGGTTGGGTTTTAATTGGGTTGGGCAAATTTCTAGATAAAAGGGAAATTACTTTAGATCTAGGGGTTTTGTCTCCTCTACACAATTCTTAAATTACGTGTCTCCGACGCTTTAATTTGCCCCCCACCCGAAAACCCCGCATTCCCACAGGTGCCCAAAACTTGCTTGGGGGTTAGTGGGAGAGGTATGGGCAAACACTAGAAATTTCCCGGGAAAAAAACTAGTCAGTGTCTCAGAAAATGACCGCGCAGTCCTCGTCCTTTTTTACCAAAAGCACTAATTTTAGGCAAGGAAAATCTATCAGTGTTTCAGAAAATGACTGCGCAGTCCTCGTTCATTTTATCAAAAGCACTAATTTCCCCAAGAAAAAATAGTCAGTGGTCTAGAAAATGACCGTGCAGTCCTCGTCCATTTTTACCAAAAGCACTAATTTTTAGGCAAGGAAAATCTAGTCAGTGTTTCAGAAAATGACCCGCGCCGCCCTCGTTCTTTTTTACCGTATCTTTCCTTAATATCCTACAAACCCTAACCATTACCTTCGGCGAGAGTTCCGGATTGTGTCAGGACGAGAATTTCGGTAGACGAGAGTACCAGGTACCGTTCTCATTACCCCTGCATGATACGATTAGGTCAACTCAGAATGTCGCCTCTTAACGCCCTTGAATTATATGATTATATGGTCAACCATGATGTCTGCCCCTTTTGTCCCTGAATTATTAGGTTAATCAGGATGGCTGGCCCATTATGCCCTAGAAATATTTATTAAAAGTCAATCAGGATGTCTGCGCCTTAAATTATTGCCTCCAAATTGTTTATTTCTGGTCAATCTGTACTGTCAATGGTACTCCTTATGGGGGGGTACCGTTGATTCGGGCCGCCTATAGTAGCATGCTACCCCGCAGACAGGGCAGTTTTAACGGTCGTTTTCAGAGACACCCAATTATTTTTCTTGGCCTACAATAGGGGCTTGTTCTAATGGAGATAGTTTTATTTTGCGCAAACATCAAAAAAAAAAAAAAAAAGGTATACTTGTGGTTAAGGTTAGGTTTTGGTTTCATTAAAACCTATAAGGTTAGGTTAGGTTTTATTAAAACCTTAAGGTTAAAGGTTAGGTTTCATTAAAACCTATAAGGTTAGGTTTGGTTTCATTAAAACTTATAAGGTTAGGTTTAAGTTTATTTTTTTTCTATTTTTTTTTTTTTTTTTTTGCGCAAAATAAAACTATCTCCGTTAGAACAAGCACCTATTGTAGGCCAAGAAAAATAGTCGGTGTCTCTGAAAACGCCCCGCGAACTCGTCCAGATGCATTTAATATAGGCGGCCTGATTCAACTGGCGGCCCGAATCAACTGTTCCCTTAGTGTAGGGGGAAACACACTCTGTTCCCCAACCGAGAAGTCCCGGGTTCGATCCCCGGGTGGAGCGGAAACAGTTGGGCTGTTTCCTTAAAAACCGAGCCCCTGTCCCCCCAGCAGTGAATGGGTACCGGGTGTTAGCCCGGGGGGTTTTTAACCCGCCTCCCGGGTGCTGGCTTCGGCCAACACTATAAGCACTAGCAGACAGCTCTCTGCTCCGGGTTTGTCTGCGAGAGAGCTGTGGTTTACAGCAGCGATTCATCTCAGCTGCGTCAATAACTGACGAAATTCTTCATCATCAAACATCAAACCCTTCCTTATCGCTTTAAACATGATACATCGATTTGTGTGTCAACCCAGATGCAGCTGAGTAATCAGCGATTACATGTTTGTAAACATTATTTATCACGTGACAGCCTTGTGATTGGCTGATAGATCTGAATGATATATAAACACTGCTGTGATTCGCTATTTGCGAGGATGACGTCAATGTATTCGCCAGCCAATCAGCTGTCTCTGTGGAGATACTCCGAGATACTCTTCCTTGCGCCCGGTGTAAAATCCATCTCGGCCCGATTATTCAAACAGCCTCGGCCAAGAGGGGGTGAGGGTTGCGCCGGAGTAGCTTTACACCATACTTACACCGCTTGACTTTCACTTTTTTGCTGGATCTGGCCCCAGTAGAAACCCGAGGTCCCAACCGGTGCGCCGCCACTCATTGGCTAGTGCGCTGCCGCCAGGCACAGAGTGGCAGACCTGGTCTCAGTTTCCGCCCGGGTGTTGGAGAGAGAGGTTGTGTGTTGAATAGTCGTGCGGATACCAAAGAGTTAGCTGCTTAAACATTCACTGTTGATACTGTGTTCTTTTTTGGTTGATACTGTTTCTGTTGATACTGTGTTTTCTAATTATTTGTTGATACTGTGTTCTCAAGCAATGGATAAGTTTGTGATCAGAAAGCGTAAAAGAGATGAATCACGATGGACGATGAACCATCCGGTGTGGTGGAGGAGATCTCTAGTGCTGCTGGCCCCAGCTCATGGAAAGGATCAGTCACGCATACTAGCAAAACCAGGGCAGACGGGGGATTTTTGACAGTTATCTCGCAATGGGCTTCACTTGGGTTGGTGATGAATTTCGCCCCCAATCCAAAATGTGTCGTTTGTAGTGAGACATTGGCCAATGAAGCATGGTTCCTAGCAAGTTAGAGAAACATTTTACTGCGAAACACGGTTACCTTTTTGATAAAGGGTTGGACTACTTCGAAGACTTCTACGTGACAGCAAAACGACAGAGGGTTGTTTTTGAAAAACACACAAAGTCATCTAACGCAGCTCAAGAAGCCAGCTATTTAGTAGCCGAAATTATAGCGAAAGATATGAAACCACACACAGTCGCAGAAACACTTATTCTCCAGCTTGCTGTGCTATAGTGAAAACAATGCTCGGAACTGAAGCTGAAACACAAATTAAAAAAGTCCCTCTCTCAAACAATACAATCAGCCGACGCATAGAAGGACATGTCAGAAAACATATCACGAAGTGTTATTTGAAGCAATAAAGAAACTGACATGTTCGCTCTTCAAGCAGACGAATCGACAGACGTTGCAGGTAAAGCTCAGTTGTGTGTATATTCGGTTTGTTTGCTGCTAATAAGATAGTAGAACAGTTCCTTTTCTGCAAAGAATTAGAAACCACAACAGCCAAGATATATTTAATTGCGTCAATGAGTACATGCACAATGCTGGTATGAAAAGGACTTCGTGTGTTGGAATTTGCACAGGATGGGGCTCCTTCAATGACAGGATCAATAAAGGGGGGTTGTTTCATTAGTGAAAAAAGAGAACAAAAAAAGTTATTACGACTCACGTTTTCTGCTCGGGAAGCACTGGTTTCAAAAACTCTAGGAAACGAACTGAAAACTGTCCTTTAATGAAGTTGTGAAAGATGGTAAATTTTGTGAAAAGCAGACCCCTCAAGTCACGATTATTTTCCAAGCTTTGTGAAGAAATCGGTTCTCGACATGTATCCCTGTTACTTCATACGGAAGTCAGATGGCTTTCAAGAGAAAGGTTTTGTCACGAGTGTTTGAACTTAAGGAAGAAACTACTTACGTTTTCACACTTGAAACGATGCCTGCATTCTGGAGTTATTATCTGATGAAACATGGTGTGCGAAATTAGGCTACTTAGTAGACATCTTTGACCATCTGAACAAGGTCAATAGTAGCATGCAGGGAAAGAAGGAGAACATATTAACTTCTGCGGATAAAGTCAAGGCTCTGACAGCAAAAATTACGATGTGGAAAGGAAGACTAGAAGACGGCAATATGGACCCTTTTCCAAAAGCTGCCAATAATGAAATTATTGCACCATTGATTTCCGAACATCTCGAAATTCTGGAGGGGAACATCATGAAGTACTTTCCAGACATATCGGTTATCAAATATGACTGGTTGAGGAATCCTTTCATTCAATCAAACACGCAGCAACTTAGTCTCAACGAGGTAGAGGAGCTGACTGATATCCGCAACGACCGCTCTTCAAAATTAAAGCACAGTGAAGTTGCACTCGAAACATTTTGGTTGGAGCTTAAGGACGAATTTCCACACATAACGAAGCAAGCTCTTACAATTCTGCTTCAATTTTCCACCTCATACCTATGCGAACTCGGTTTTTCCTGCTAATAAACATAAAAAATAAGAAACGGTCCAAACTGCAAAGTGTTGACCATGAAATGAAAGTCTGCCTCACCAATATTTCTCCAAACATCGCGCGGATCTGCAAATCTAGGCAAGCGTAAGTTTCTCACTAAGACTGACACTGCCAACAATAAAAGGTATGTAAGTTTGTAAACTGTGTACTTTTTATTTATACTTATATTTTTTATTTGTACTTTTTTTTAGATTCACCGCACTCCAACAATTGTATGTTGGAGTGTGGTGAGATCGCATTTATATATATTTTTTATTTATTTATTATATATATTGCATTGAAAAAATGGCTATATGCAAGAAATGCAATACATTTGATTTGATTTCACCAAATTCGCCTGGAGTGTGCACAAAAAATCGCCCCTGGTGACAGGTGCGCCACATTATTTTCTACACTAAATTAGTGTGCCGCCATTGGACAAAGGTTGGGAACCTCTGCAGTAGACTGTGAAGTGTAAAAGTAAAGAAAAACACTAAAAGAGACAAAGACTTAATTGTGAATGACAAGTAACATGAGGCGTATTTTGTGCATGCCCTTGCAAGTAAAATTTTACTTATTTAAGCTCCGCCCACTTATTTTTTACTCTTTTGCGTGCACAGAAAACTGAGCAGAGTCACTCCCGGCAGCGGAATTTACTCTTTTCCTGTAAAATTATACAGTCGTGGGTGTGGGTGGTGGTTTCAAGAGCCTGACCAATCAGTCGCGCGCATGAGAAAATCTTATCAAAACTCCTCCCGTAAATGTTTCTCTTTTCCTTTAATTCTCATCCAATTCAACATTCATAACATGCGCACGACACGCAAAGGATACTGTATTTAATTAGGAGTAGGTTCAACACGTTGATCGGATATATACAACAACTCAACAGTTAATGATGTCACAAATATTAATATTCTCCAGCGACATCTGGGAACAATTTTTCCACTCCCTTCAATCTTTCAATGCGTCCGAACCCTTGTTAAGACTTGTGGCTAGCACGATAAAACTTGTAATTTGGCCATAATACACTAAAATAATAAACAGTCTCTTTAGTAATAGTTATAATTACTTTAAAAATGCAATGTAACTGGTACATTTGTCGTAACTTACACAGGAATGTCACCCACAAAATGTACATAATGGATATACGAACACCGCCACAGTCCTCCAGTGAGGCCAGGTGAGGTGCTCTGAGGTGCTTTCAGGGTTCCTCATGCGTTCGCCGATTTCGGCAGCTGGCGGCCCTCTACGCATGGCTGTAGCTCCGAAACTAACCACAGGATTTTCTTGAAAATAACCTCATTGTGATTCCCACACAAAGTTACTTTCACGTTGTAAACGAAACCCTTACCTAACCTAACCTAACCTAACCTAACGTTTTTCTAACCTAACCTAACCTATAGCGGTCTGCCGAAAAGGGCGAACGCCTGGAAATTTGAGGCAGGAGCAGAAAAGAGAAAAGAGGAGAAGAGAAAAAAAAGGGAAGAGAAAGAAGGAAAGAAAAGGAAAAAGAAAGGAAAGGGAAGGGAAAGGAAGAAAAGAGAAGAGAGGAAAAGTGATATATGTAAATGATAAATTGTTGCTGTCTTCCGTGGTGGCAACATGATGTACCATGATTCCGTACGTCTTCGAATTACAGTTGGGTAATTTTTTTAAGGTTGTGAGAGCGAGGTCTGTCTGGCTCTCCCAGTGAATGTACGATACATTTTCCTTCGGCTCCGTCTGTAGAAGCGTCTGGCAGCGCTACAATCGTATTTTGTGATGGCAAGCAGGGGCGGAGCTTAAATAAGTATAATTTTACTTCCAAGAGGACGCACAAAATACGCCTATGTATAGACAGAAACAATAGGAATACAGAAGTATTAAAAATAAACACTAATAAAAAGTCTTGAGACATTTTTTGTTTTAATTGTAGGTGTTTAAGAGTCTATAGACATTTTTTGTTTTAATAGTAGGTGTTTTGTTTTAATTGTAGGTGTCAAAATTATTTTGCGGAATTGCGGAATTGCGGAATTGCGATTGCGAAAAGGCCTATCTGAAAAAAATTGCGGAATTGCGATTGCGGACTGGTGCAGGTCGGAATTGCGGAATTGCGATTGCGGAATTGGAAAAAAAATTGCGATGCCCACCTCTGAAAATCAGTACTATCAGTAGTAATGCTATAATTCGTAATATATGGCGCCTGGCGACATTATGCAGGTGCGACTTTACTGTTTCTAGGGAAATTTAAAAAAAAAATTTTCAGACTTTTATTAGTGNGAAAAGGAAAAAAAAGAAGGGAAAAGAGAAAGAGAAGAGGAAAGTGATAATGTTGAGCTGTCTTCCGTGGTGGCAACATGATGTACCATGATTCCGTACGTCTTCGAATTACAGTTGGGTAATTTTTTTAAGTTGTGAGAGCGAGGTCTGTCTGGCTCTCCCAGTGAATGTACGATACATTTTCCTTCGGCTCCGTCTGTAGAAGCGTCTGGCAGCGCTACAATCGTATTTTGTGATGGCAAGCAGGGGCGGAGCTTAAATAAGTATAATTTTACTTCCAAGAGGACGCACAAAATACGCCTATGTATAGACAGAAACAATAGGAATACAGAAGTATTAAAAATAAACACTAATAAAAAGTCTTGAGACATTTTTTGTTTTAATTGTAGGTGTTTAAGAGTCTATAGACATTTTTTGTTTTAATAGTAGGTGTTTTGTTTTAATTGTAGGTGTCAAAATTATTTTGCGGAATTGCGGAATTGCGGAATTGCGATTGCGAAAAGGCCTATCTGAAAAAAATTGCGGAATTGCGATTGCGGACTGGTGCAGGTCGGAATTGCGGAATTGCGATTGCGGAATTGGAAAAAAAATTGCGATGCCCACCTCTGAAAATCAGTACTATCAGTAGTAATGCTATAATTCGTAATATATGGCGCCTGGCGACATTACTGCAGGTGGCGACTTTACTGTTATCTACGGTACAATTAAAACAAAAAATGTCTCAAGACTTTTTATTAGTGTTTATTTTTAATACTTCTGTATTCCTATTGTTTCTGTCTATACTTATTACTTGTCATTCACAATTAAGTCTTTGTCTCTTTTAGTGTTTTTCTTTACTTTTACTCTTCACAGTCTAGGCTACTGGCTAGTAATCACTAGGTGACTAGGGTATCCATATGAAAGAGGGTTAAGGGTGGTTCACACTGAGGTTTTTTCGGCATTTTTTGTCGACAGAGAAGTCGGTCTCTTGCGGGCTAGTGCGGAGATTACGTTCACACACGCAATTCGTTTCGGTCGACAAATCTTCTTCTTCTTCTTCTTGTGACCTTTTCTGCTTTTAGTATCGCTTTATAGGTCGTCTGTCAAGCTCGTGCTCGAGCTTGTTGTTGCAGCCGGTTTAAGGGCCTGGCCTATGAAGAAAGGGCCACCTGTAACGTCAAAATCAAGATCCTAGGGGCAGTGAGGCAGGAAGCAGATTACGTGTGTGGGAGAACGCCGGACCAAAGGCTTCACTGACAGCATCCGCTGGGTGACTCCCAGATCAAGATCAAGATCAAGATCAAGTCTCAGGCAGACTTGATCTGATGTAGGAGACAGGCAGTCTCCTACATTACCCGGTAGGAGAGGTCGGAGTGGAAGAATGGCGAGAGATGAGAGACAGGAGAGTGGAGATGGAGTACCTGCTGGGGTTGTGTGCTGAGTGGAGGAGTGACAGTCGTGTGATTGAGAGTGTAAAAGAATTCTTGGAGAACTCTTGGAGAGCACGTAGGAGAGAGCATGAGAGGCAGGGGCCCCCTCAGTGATGGGGGACCCCGTATGAATGTGATGCAGAGAGAGGAAGGAGGGGAAAAAGAAATCCCTAGTTTTGCTTCCCCCTTTTGCTTCTCTCCCAACAGATTACGTGTGTGGGAGAACGCCGGACCCAAGGCTTCACTGACAGCATCTGCTGGGTGACTCCCAAATCAAGATCAAGATCAATCAAGATCAAGCAGCAGGGTCAGGGGTCCCGTCCACTGAGCTCTATAATAACTGGAGGGGCTATCTTCTGTCAGCGCCGCGCAGTTTGTCGTGTCGCCACCAGGGCGGCGCTGTCGCACTTGACGGCCATCTCGAGACACCACTCAGCCGCGGAAGTTGAACTGCTGCCCTGTGTTTACTGGAAATGATTTCTTGAATTACAATAAAGATGGTGCATTGTGCAGCCTACGGTTGCAAAAATGGGCACAAGAATACTTCAAGAAAAATTGGGATAACATTTCACAGGTAAGCAAAGCACACTTAGTCCTATTTATCCCGAATATTCAATCAATCAATCATTGGGGGCATACGCCGGGGGGCGCGTCGCCTCGCCCACCCTACGACGCCACTCCCGGGGGTCACCACGCGCGAGTTCCCATGCAGGCTCCTTTCCCATACCAAGCAGCTCTCGACAAGAAACATCAACTTGCCTTAGCCACGAGCCTTGTGGGCGCCCCCTTGGCCTCCTCCACGCAGGATTGTCTCTTACAGATACAACCCGATGGGAAGGATCGGTTTCAGGGTAGCGTGCCACATGCCCATATAGCCGAAGTTGGCGCTGACGGACTATGCAGGTAATAGGCCTCGATTCAGTCTCACGGTGCAATCGCTGATTTGACACGTAATCATCCCAGCGATACCCCATGATTCTGCAAAGACACTTATTACCAAAGGCATTGATTCGTCTCTTCAAGTCACTATTTACCCAGCTAACCATCACCGGCGGGCCTACGTAGGCTGTAGAGCGGCGAACGGCGCCGCCCGGCGGCAAATTACCTCCGTCAGCCCTCCGAAGGGCCGCTGGTGTATTTTCAGACGGGAAAACTTACTATGTTGAAATTAATGTACAGAATTTGAAGAATTGAATATTTCTATGTGTAAACATTTTGAAACAACAGTTATATGATTATCTTGCTGTAGTATTACATCAGTAGTGACAAGCAGCGGCAACTTGACGTCAATCCTCCGGAGGGCCGCTGGGCGCTGGTACGTATTTGTATGTGGGAAATATTCATATCATATTATATATATTAACACAGTAATATACATAGTATCTCAATATCGGTACCATCACTATTATTAGGCCTGTTCAAGCTATTAAAAATTGCTATAGAAGTTTTTATAATAGTTTATAGAAATTATCATATATCAGTTTATTTCAAATATTTCCAGCTTAATCAGGAACACCCAGAGATACATAGAAATAAAGATGAGATACGTACATAGGAAGGAGTTTACATGGAAAAAGGTTATCAGTTAGTCTATGTGTGTAGCTAGTATCATATAAAAATAACATTTTATTAATTAACCGAGCAAAGATTACGGGATAACATGTGCACAAGGTCATATTTTCCCTTATTTCTATCATTTCCAACATATTATCAACACATATCAATACTCATCGGTACACCTAATAAGGAATATGTAGATGATGGAGAATTAACATGGATAATATGATTTAGAACAGAATATTATTTGAATTCCCTGCTATCAATGCACTAAACTGCCAGACGTACGATAGCCATTACAAAGGGTTAAAAACCCACAAAGGGCCTAAATTATCACCCTTAATCAGTCGATAACATAATGAGAACTTAGTTATAACATGTTTTCGCTCTTTCATTATATCGAAATAGACTGAATAATATAAATGATTGCAGTACGACACGTTTTTTTAGGAATTCCTCGGCAGCGTTGTGTCAGTGACTCGGTGAAATCACTTCAAATCAGTTACTTGGAAAGCGCACAAGCGGGTGGATGTTGTTATGTTGTTCGCCGCAATCAATATCCTTCTACATGGCTGTACAGTGTTCCACGTACACCAGCATGTATATATATATATAAACCCAATAATGAAAATGTTTTTGTACTTATGAAATAAACAATGTCCGTAGCAATTATGATCTCCTTTTCATCGTATTACTGGATAACGACAGGAATATTTATGGTTATACTTTCTAAGTATATTGCAGATATAGTAATGTTTTTATAAGTGTTGAACAGTCCATTAGTCTAATAATCGGCTAATGGGTTGTGCAAGACCCCTTAAAACATTACTATATCTGCAATATACTTCGAAAGTATAACCATAAATATTCCTCAATCAGTTAATATAACAGCGGCAAATGGGCAAATGCCCTACGGCGGGCCGCTGGGAGCGGCCCGCCGGTGAGCCTCTGAGCAAATCCCCAGCGGCCCTACGTCGTACACTTCTGTCGGGCCGCCGGTAAGACATACGGAGGGCCTCCGGAGGCCCTCCGTCTTTGTGTTTGCTGGGTAGTGTCCATGTCTCACAACCATAGAGTAAGACAGGAATCACAAGCGACTTGAAGATCCGGATCTTTGTCCTTCTGCACAGGTACCGACAACGCCAAATACTCCCGCTGAGCGAGTCCATAACACCGTGGGCTATGCCAATCCGCCATAAGACTTCTTGACGTGACCCGCCGTCATTATGGACTGCGCTACCAAGGTATGTAAAACTTTCCAAGATCTCAATGTCCTCGCCACACGCATGAACAGACTGTACTGCTTCATCTAGTAATTTCCCCAAACACCTGGACCTTGGTCTTGAGCCAGGAAACCTCAAGTCCCAAAGGCTTTGCCTCCCGTGCAGGCCTCGAGAGCCATCACCGGGAAACCTCTAGCGACTCAGCAAGGATTACTGCATCATGGGCAAAACAAGATCAGTGTCTTGGTGTTGCCGACGGATGCTCCACAATCCCCTTGATCTACAACCTTGTCCAATACCCAGTCCATACAAGCGTTGAAAGTGATGGGGCAAGGACGCACCCTTGCCTCACTCCTGTATTCACAGGAAAGAAGCTGGATACACCTGCCCCACACTTCACAGCACTCTCAGTCCAGAATAACAGACCAGTTATCAAACCAATAGCCCTTGCAGAATCCCTCGAAGTCGCAAAGATCCCAGAGTGACTCACGATGCACTGAGTCAAAAACGCCTTCTTGAGATCACATAGGCTGCAAGCATCCCCTGTCGAAACTCACATCGGCGTTCCACCAGGACACGAAGCGCTAGGATACGGTCCGTTGTTGACTTACTAGGCGTGAACCCAGACTGCTGAGGTCTCTGATGCTTCACCAGATGACTGCGAATCCGTGTCAGTCATAGATGGGCAAGCACCTTGCCTGGTACGCTGAGCAGTGTAAATACCGCGGTAATTGTTGCAGTCCTAAACGGTCCCTTTTCCTTTCCAGATAGGGACGACCAGCCCCCTTTCCAGTAAAGGAGGAATGGTACCTGTTTGCCACACGGCAGTCAGGACAGCATGCACACCCGGATCATGGCCTCACCCCAGCTTTGAGGAGCTCCGCACTGATATTACAAAAAACCAGGTGCCTTTCCACCCCTCAACTTTGCTACAGCCTCTCTGACTTCGTCAAGAGAGGGTGCGGTTTCGTCAATGGGAGGATCGGCATCCACTGCCTGTATCCCGAATATTGAGGAGTCGTAAATATATCTTGTTTCAGTAGATACATGTTTCTGTCAACATGCTTGATATTGTCAGCATGTTAAGTGATATATCGGATACATAAGTGCAGTGACCATATTTTATTTAAAAATCATGACTTCATTTACTCATATATATGCCATATTTTGCTCGCTATTAATAATTGATGTTTTAGCGGTAGGGTATACTGTCAACATGTCGTATGTTTTAAATATATGACAGGGATGCATATATGAAAATATATTATATACACTGAAGCGTTTCAACCTAGTCTATATTCAAATTAACCTGGCAAGGGATATAAAAAAGTCCACGGATCAGTGTAATAGCTACAGTCTTAGGACATAACTAGAGATGTTTTAAATTTTTTTCCATATAAAGCTGAAATACATCAGGTTACTTTATCACATCAGCGTATGTCTCACATATTTTTCGTTCTTTAGGTGAAATTTTTCACAAACGTATGAAAATTTTGTAAACATTTATAGTCAGCACGATTAGTCGATAAATGCCTAATTTTCATTTCTCCATATAAATTGCTACTTAAGTTATTTTCGCTACCGATAATGTGAATTTTCGATATATAGCTTGGTTTTAACAAGGGAGAGAGAGAGAGAGAGAGAGAGAGAGAGAGAGAGAGGAGAGAGAGAGAGGAGAGAGAAAAGAGGGGAGAGAGAGAGAGAGAGAGAAGAGAGAGAGGAGAGAGAGAGAGAAGAGAGAGAGAGAGAGGAGAAAGAGAGAGAGAGAGAAGAGAAAGAGAGAGAGAGAGAGAGAGAAAAAAAAAAATTACTTCGATCAATATTCTGACTACAAATACCTCAAAATGGTAATATTTCGAAGCAGGTACTGTATGGTAATATTTCATTTATCTTTATTAATAAGGATATGTACACATATAATTGTTAAAGGAGAAGAAAAACAAGCTGAGTGCAGCATTAAGGCTTTGGGATTTGCGGTGCGCCGGGGGGTTTTCAATATGGCTGCCCGATGTCCCCGCGCTCCGAGGCACTGATCTATTAACAGGATCGCGGAAGCCTGGCTCAGCACTGGTTCCAACTGTCCGCCATCTTGCCGTAACCAAAACAAAGCCTTGTTTCTGCGGCTGCCGTTGCTGTCTGGCTGTGTTATCGCCTCGTCATGCCAAGCTGTGCTTGCTGTCTGGGTGTGTTATCGCCTCGTCATGCCAAGCTGTGCTGCTATGTCCCCATAACAACAGACCAGGACCTGGAAGTGGCAAATCTTTCCACCTGTGGGGTAACACCACACACACCACACACGCACCCACCACACACACAACACACACACCCACCCACCACAACCCACCCACCCACACACCCAGCACCACACCCCACACCCACACCCACTCCCCACCCAGCCCATCCACTCTTAATCCATCTACCCACTCCAGTCATCCAACTACTAGTTAAAAAAAAATAAAGGTGGATATGGTATACTTTTTTTTATATAAGTAGATATAGATATAAGTATATTTTTTTTATACTTGTTAACAATTATGGGGAACGGAAGGCAGACCTGAGTGGGGGTTTTGATACAAATGATCATAGGGGTTCCCAATAAAACGGTGTTTGTTCTAATGAGATAGCTTTATTTTGCGAAGAAAAAAAAAAGAAAAAAAAAGTATACCTTGTGGTTAGGTTTCATTACAACCTATAAGGTTAAGTTAGGTTTCATTAAAACCTTTAAGGTTAGGTTAGGTTTCATTAAAACCTATAAGGTTAGGTTAGGTTTCATTAAAACCTTTAAGGTTAGCTAGGTTAGGTTTTATTAAAACCTATAAAGGGTTTGGGTTTGGTTTCATTAATATTATTATTTTTTTTTTTGGGGGGGGCGGTTGCGCAAAATAAAACTATCTCCATTGCAACAAGCACCTATTGTAGGTCAAGAAAAAATAGTTGATGTCTCTTAAAGCGACCGCAAAACTCGTCCATTATTACCAAAAGTTGTTTCGTAGTCTATATGAAACCATAGTCGTTTCGTACACTCAGCTCCGAGTTGAACTTGACTACTAGAGTTACGAAACGACACCAGGTATGTACGAAAATACTCAAAATCAGTGTACGAAACTAACTACTTTCAATTCAATATACCTAATTAAGAAAGTTTTTTTGATTAGGCCAAAGGTTTTTGATTATTTTAAACTTCCTGTAATCCCCGAGAGTAGCTTCTATGGACCACTGTGGCTCGCGCCGTACCTGTGGCCGCGGTGGTACGGGCCTGGCGCCGTTATAGTGGACGAGAACTGCGCGTTCGCTCATTAGGTCAGACACACACACACTCGGGGGCTAACACTGCACTCTTAGCCTCGCTTTACCACATACACCACACCTGTCACTACACACCTGTACGGCCTCGCAACACACCTGCACTACCCACCTGTACGGCCTCGCAAACACACCTGTCACTACACACCTGTACGGGCCCCGCAAGACACTTGTCACTACACACCTGTATGGGCCTCGCAACACACCTGGCACTACACACCTGTAACGGCCTCCAACACACCTGTCCACTATAACCTGTACGGCTCGCAAGACACCTGTCACTACACACCTGTACGGCACTCGCAACAAAACCTGTACGGCCTCGCCAGACACCTGTCACTACAACACCTGTACGGCCTCGCAAACACACCTGTTGTCTGTGTATCACCCTAAATAGAGCTTGGAAGGTTCGACGATGCACTAGGTTGGAAGTTTAGTAAGTAGTAGTAGTAGGTGTTAATAGTAGTTGTAGGTGGTAATAGTAGTAGTAGGTGGTAATAGTAGTAGTTTGTAGTAGGTGTTAATAGTAGTAGTAGGGGTTAATAGTAGTAGTAGGTGGTAATATAGGCTATCACATGCCAGCAGCCAACACCCAGCCACTGCCTGGCCGGCCCATGTATTTGTTTTGGTTATGACAAGATGGCGGCTGGTGACTTCAGTATCTCGGCCACAGCTAGCCCAGATCCGCGATCCATGTTATATAGATCAGTGGCTCCGAGAGGAGAGCGCCCCTCCAGTTCATATAGAGCTCAGTGGTCCCGTCGCGCTAGGGGCTATAGGGGGCTAGTGGCTGGCTTGTGTGTATTTGGCGCGCGATAGATACGTTTTCGCGCACTTTATTATGAAGTAGTATTGATAGTTTCATTTTTTCCTTGATATCATCTACTAAATCAAACCCCACTTCTAACCTAACATAATCTGATTTAAACTAACAACCGTTTATGGCTAGCTAAAATGGAAAATTTTCGGTATTATATATGTAACGCCATTGGCATGGGAGATTGGGATTCAAATTAAGGATGGAAAGATCTGCACGATGATGTAAGTTAAATTTGTTAGTTTTTAGTGCCCAATACCGAAATTATACCAATAATTAGGGTGATTTGGGAGAGGGTGGTGCTGGCTTCTGCGTTTATTTGAATTTGGCGCGCGAAATTCTCGGCAAGTCGGTCGATAAAAGACCGTGTGAGCGGTGTGTGATTTTTTTTTTAAACCTATTGCGATCATGACACCAGCCCCAGACCCAGACCGCCTTCTCGGTCGATAAAATGCCGAAAAAACCTCAGTGTGAACCACCCTTAACGCCATTCATAGGCCCTATGTTAAATGCTACTGGGCGCCATCTTAGCTCCAGGGCCTCTTCGTTCACCCAGGACCCGGGGAAGTGCTCAAGGCATGACCCCGCAGTATATCGTGTTATACATGTATAAAGGATATACTGTTATCTTCGGAAATGTTTGTTCTATAAGATTATCACATAAAACACAGTAAAACACATTAAATAAAGGCCATTATGAGACTCTGAAGAAATATGCATGACTTAAAATTCACTTAAACGCATCGTCATGTAAAACTTTGTGGGACAACATATTACATGAAAGATATCAATAGAAGTAGAATTGTATTAACTTTCCATTGATATATTTCGTTTTCTGATAAATGCAGTAGTACCTTGCAAAAATGAACGTTAACTAAATAAATCGCCGCGCAGGCCGCTCTCTGTGATGACTGTGTTCACAAATAATCAAATATATATTGGATATATATCGCCTTTTATTCAGCCTTTATAACAATTTTTCTATGTTTTAACTTTTAACTAGTAAATTAAAGGATAATTTATAGTTTCACCCAACCAACGATTTTCTGATGCACCTTATGTGCATCATATGCACATATGTGCACATATGTGCGCCATATTATGTTATAATAAGGCGCATCAGAAAATCGTTGGTTGGGTGAAACTATAAATTGACCAAATTAAATTTACTAAATACTCAGTAGATATAAGGAATAACTTACTTGTCCACGTGACTCAAGTTAGCTGGAAGCTTTTCTCCACCTGTTTCCTGGCCCTGCCTGCTCTCACGCTCAGTGCTCTGGCTGAGGGGCTGAGTGCTGGGGAGATCATCCTGAGCCTCCAAGTCACTTCTGACACAATCCCCATTTCTAACACTATTAGTATCCAGTGTATTCATACTCCTACTCCTAGGCGACGGAGATGGCGACAAAAACTTGTCCATTCTGGTTAAATTTCCTCATTTTCAGAAGCAAAAATAGACTTAATAAACGGCGTTTAGTAAATAAACGGCTATTTTTGCTTGTCTAATTTGTAATTGCAGTCATTTCAAATTTGTCTTATATTTTGCAGATTGTGCTCATATAATTAGCGTTTACTAAACGCTAATTATATGAGCACAATCTGCAAAATATAAGACAAATTTGAAATTACTGAAATTACAAATTAGACAGAAGCAAAAATAGCCGTTTATTTACTAAACACCGTTTATTAAGCCTATTGTTATCATATATATAAGTTAATAAACCCGTTTATTAACCACAATAGACACTGGTTAGTGGTTACTAACTACTAACCACTGCCAGTAACCAGTGTCTATTGTCTAATTTGTGCAATCTTAGTACTTCACTAACACAACAACAGTATTTGTAGGATAAATCAGTAATCACACACACGTCCAGCGTAGTGAGCGTACACGCTTTCAATCCCAAGTCGCAGAACGCCCTGACTGAGTGAGTGACTGTGCTACACTAGCTACAACACTAGCTAGCGATGCTTGGACGATGCTTGCTTGGTCTTGGTACGAAGACCGTTTTTTCTCGCAATTCGAGAGAACTGGAACTCGAGAAATGCCAGTGGTCGCTAGCAGTTTTAACTCAAAGGTTGGTCTACTGTGTTTTGGCTCCGCGACTAATATTTTTCATAAATTAATTTCGCGATAAACATTGATGCACCGCATCTGAATACCAAAAAATATATTCTTCTGTTGTTCTTACTAATTTTTTGGATGACATGCATTACGATGGAACGTTCTATAATAGCAATTTAATGCAAATTACTCGCCTCGAGTAGCAAAGCTTAATAGATTTTTTACATGTATATTGTGGCATGTAAAATTTGGGCGATGTTCACACTGTTTTCGAAGACAGTACTGCTGCGTCTGGCAAACGCTTGTCAAAATGCAATAAGCAATGCCTTGGAAAAACAAAGAATAAAGAATGCCGAAATCGGCTTGTTGCTGCGACAATGTAGGTTATAATAGTGGAGGCGACATGCCGCGGCGGGGAGTGGTGGGCGGGGAGATTGTGGTGGGAAGATTGAATCAAAACATTGCCACTTCACGCGTCGACTCATTGCACTTCTAGGCTTTCTATCTGATTGATACACAATAATAACAGGAAAATATGACTGCCTGGGTATAGATAACTTCTAAACATTCGTTATTGACTATATAATATCATAGAGTAGCATTTACCTCGCCTCCTCAACTATAACCTCCTTGGTTATTTGGTTATATACAATGTTTTACAGAATCAGGCTTCTATACAATATACATATAGAAGAAAATCGTTCTTAATATTATACTTGTGTGTTTTAAGTGCAGTGGAATAAGCCCATATTTTTCTTTCAAGTTGACCAACTTTTCACCAAATTGTGAGTTAAAACTGCCAGCGACCACTGGCATTTCGGAGTTGCAGTTCTCTCTAATTGAAAACGGATTGGTTTCTGCGACAAAAACACAACAAGCTTGGTAGGGGCCGAAATAATAATCAGTCCAAAACATTGCAAACAATATCACAGAGCAGTATAACACACATTTCAGCAAGTGTTATTGGAGTGGTCTTCGTAATCCACGACGGTGCTTGGACGACAAAAACACGGCTCATTGGCAGTTGGCAGTGTCGTCTCCACCATATTTGGTGGGAACTTATGTTCACGCGGGCACTTGCCATTTTGAAGGTGGTGATCGTCACAATTATTGCGATTGCGTTTCAAAATTTTGGCGGTCCGCAACCCGCAATTCCGCATTTTTTTCAGGCATCCGTAATTGCGCAATTCCGCAACCGAATGACCCATCCCGCAAGTTATTGCGATTGCGCTTTAAAATTTTGGCGGTCCGCAATTCGCAATTCCGCAATTTTTTCAGACATCTGTAATGGACCCTACCCATAACTACGTCACGGTTTGTTTACATCGGTGCATTGTGGGGATAGGCGGAGTCGCCGCGGTGGACCCTATGAAGGGAAAACTACGGCGATGGAAGAATTTCGAGTTATTTTGTGCGAAATTGATATTCCAGGTGCTATATTACTGTGCTCTGTTCTCGCTGACAACACTATAGAGAAGACCTGAGGTAATGGCTGATGTGCAGAGGCTTCTAAACCAAGAAAACAGTCATAACGAGCTCGTCAAAAGGTAAGGCAACTGGTAGGTACGTAGTAGGTAGGTCCCTACCACTTGCTTATTTTACTTCTTAATGAGACTCTGCTTTTGACTGTTTCCTGGTTTGGAAGCCTTTTGCACATAAACCCAAATCACCTCAGGTCTTCTCAAATGTTGTCAGCGAGCACGGAAATATGCACCTGGAATATCAATTTCGCCCAAAACAACTCGAAATTTTTTCATCGTCGTAGTTCCCCTTTGTAGGTTGTACATTTTTCATGGTTATGATAGTATTAAAATACCTTATTAATTGAGTTCCTTTGTTGTCTTTCCTCATAAAAAGTACAGTGGTACATCATGGTTTAAGTGTTACTTGACGAGCCAATGAATACTCTTGAGTCTATACCAACATCACCAACCTTTGCTTTGATTTATCTTATACTCCATCCATAAACAAGTTGCATAACCACCGTGACATTACCCATCCCTTGCCTCATGGTCCCTGGTGTAATGCCCATTATTCGGGAGAGATAGTATGAGAATTATTATCATATAATTCCCGACTATGTCTTGTTAAGTAGTTCATTTTTTTTAGTTTCACGGGTGACTCATCGCCTTTCTTTCTAAACCACCATTTTGTTTATCTTCTTTCCTCCTCCGCCATTTTCTTTCTTCCTTCCTTCCATTCCCCCCCCGACATCCCGTATGCGAGGCAAGATCCTTTGGGATAATTATTCTGCGATCAGTGATAACTAATGATTTCAAATCTTTCATCTTTCCCCAGCTATCTGATCAGACCGAGAAACACTCCCAGATTCTTAATGTCTTTCAAAATAATCCTATCGTTATCGGTTATGGTCATACTGGCGTGTTAGTAAGATACGCGTAAAATGAAAGCCTACCAAATTTCTAAGAAACACTTCCATACCCTCTCGCTCTTAAAATGCGTTCGGACATTTGACGTGACAACAAATCACACCCTTCTCGGGTATTAGATTAAGCATATTAAATTCTTTCTATATCAAAGAAAACAGGTCTGTATTATAGGCTGTTTTTTCTTAGGTACGCGAGTTTTCATTATTTAAATAGTTATTTCGGGATTATAATCTTCATTTGAGGTCACGGACGAGACCATTCAAACAACTCCCCTTTAAATGCCGACGGCCCATATCTCCGTGAGACGCCAGTCTCCACCCGTCCTTCCCCCAGGTAAGATGTAACAAATTCCGCTCCTTTTTCCCCCCCCCTTTCCTTGTTATCATTATTTTTATCTATATTTTCAAATATGGGTATCTATGTTTAGTGTACGCTAACGTAAAGGAGGTCCACCCATCCTTATAAGTTTATTAACGAGTCTCCACCCGTCTTCCCCCAGGGAGGGGCCTTCAACGGGGAGCGCCCCCACGCCTTCCTCTCAAGAACACATGGTCATTGTGAATCCACACAACCCAAACTCCTTACTCTCACATTCTCTTTCCTATATATATATTTCAATGTATACCTATAGTGCTCAGTCGATGGGTATATAGGTGGTAATTCTAAGAATGATTCTGTAAGGGGTTTATGCTCTAAAGTAGCTTGCCGATCCAGATTAGAGTTTATGTATGTGCCCTAAGGTCTCAAACAGCAAAATGTTTCATGGCGAATAAATAGGATATGTTTCAAATATAGTTCTTTTTGTTTATTATAAAACCCAGGTGATTATTCTGTGTTAGGACATATTTCCCCACACTTCCAAAAAGGTCAAGCCTTTCGCGGTATAATTCCACGTACCAATCACGACTACAAGATAAATCTAATATTAATATTATTCAAACGTGCCCAGGAGTAACCCAAGGAGTTACTCGCCCGGGCTGGTGGCAGCATTCCCCTTAACCTAAACCCCTATCATTCCCCTTAAATACATCCCCCCCTTTCCAGTATCTCCGCAGTGAGAAGTGGTCAAACGATAATCACATAGTGAAGTCATAAGACAAAGTTAAATCCTCCATTCAAGTTGTAATCTTTTATCAAATCATAATCAAGTAATATCATTCAAGTAACGTTGACCATTGTTAAAAACTCCCCATAGGAGTTACCCCCAAAATTCCGTCTGACACTGGTGACTAAAGCGGTGGTATATTATTCCTAAAAATAACAGCAACAAAATCTCACCTTGGAAAATAAATAGCAAGATAGTCAAATTTCAGTAATTTTTCATATAGCAATCGATCATTATAGTAGGCTCATTAAAATCTCCCCCCTATAAACCAAACACTCTACACACATGAACCATGACCATGTGGGAGTGAGTTGTAAGAGCGAGCCGACACAGCCAGCCGCCGCCCGCGCCCTTCGTCGCCGCCGCCGCCCCCGCCCTTCGAGACGGGCCGCGCGCCTCGACGCCACGCTGCTCAACTTCACCACCACAGCCGCCACACCCGCCCCCATCGTGCAGCGCTTCACCGCCGTGCCGCGTTCCTAGCCGCTACAGACGCCACATCTAGCTGCAACCACCACCATGGCAGAGAGAGGACGTGAACCCTCGTCGGGAGGGAAGTCCTGGATCTCTCTCAGCCTTCCCACTGGACGTCGTCATGAGTTACGATAATAACCCCAGCGCTAAGACATTTACATCATCGCCGCTGTGAGCGACATCGTGGCCCGCCACCGCCAGAAGGGAGCCCACAGACTCAGGCAGGGATACCCCTCTTAGTTTCCAAAGACCTAGAGGAGTTTCCAGACAAGAAAAAGGTTTTCCTTCTCGGTTTTCCCGTCGCCTAAGGTAGCCGAGTCATACAGCGCCATACTATCCATCCACCGTCTGACCCAAGGACGCCCCGCGAAAGTTTGCTGGGTCCCATTTGCAAAGGGGCTCGACGACATCGTTTTCCGGGACTCTCAAGCTTCACAACCCGACTACGGAGACCTCCTAGAAGACTACCGAGGAGTTTTCAGGGGCCAGTGGGGAGTTATGAATTAATTAAATATTAGAAAATCAAGGAAGAATTTTTTTTGAACATGAACATTGCAAATTAATTTTTTTATGAACATTGAAAATTTTTTTATGAACTTGAAAGTTTAATACCTACTCTGGTTAGGGTAGTTGTAGCGTCCCCGGTTATTACTCTTGTGGAAATCAAAAAGAAAAGTGTTAAATGTAAAACATTGGCCCCGGATTCAAAACAATTGAGGGGCAGTATGTTTTAATATATCCAGGTAAGAGGTTGATTGGGGTACCAGTCTCATTTGAATTTCATTAACAGACTCAGTCTGGTTCGGTGAGTCTTCAAGGTATTTTTAATTCAAGTTACAATCAACACGACCAGGTATATTCAGGGGAAGATTAAGCGAAAAGTGTTAATGTAAATTATTGAGTCAAGGGTAGTGTAGTGTCAGACTAATGAAACAATTTGGTCTAGGGGATTTCTCATGTCTAGAAGTCGGAGCGTCTGGTTTTCACGGGCTAAGCCTGGTTCAGTGGGAGGAGTATTTAATTCGAGATAGTAGTACTCGCTTCTCACTTTACAGTCAACCAGCTTGCGGTGTGGCGGAATTTTCAGGACTTGTTGGGCTCTTATCATTTACCAGAGGCTAGCCGGCGTGCGCCTCTGGGGTATTCCCCGCAACGAGAATACGGGCACTGAGTCAGGTTTGACGGCCACGTCATTACCCAGGTATCGGTTGATTGGGATAATTTCCTTTCCAAATTTAATTTTTGTGTAATCTAACACAAGCAGACACCCGTTTTTCAAAGAACAGAAGAATTTCCATTAAATTAACTAAATTCGTCCCATACACACCTCCTCTTGACCGCAGCTTTAAAACGGAAACATGATCCGTAAGTAGGTAATTTGATATTGAAGAATTTAATTTTCCCGGAGAATAGACGCGTGTAATGCCATTATTCGGGAGAGATAGTATGAGAATTATTATCATATAATTCCCGAGCTATGTCTTGTAAGTAGTTCATTTTTTTTAGTTTCACGGTGGGCTCATCGCCTTTCTTTCTAACCCACCATTTTGTTATCTTCTTTCCTTCCTCCCATTTTCTTTCTTCCTTCCTTCATTCCCCCCCCCCCGACATCCCGTATGCGAGGCAAGATCCGTGGGATAATTATTCTGCGACTCAGTGATAAATAATGATTTAAATCTTTTCATCTTTCCCCACTATCTGATCAGACCGAGTAACCCTCCAGATTCTTAATGTCTTTTCAAAATAATCCCTATCGTTATCGGTTATGGTCATACATGGACGTGTTAGTAAAAATACGCGCTAAATGAAAAACCTACCAAATTTTCTAAGAAACACTTCCATACCCTCTCGCTTCTTAAAAGCGTTCGGACATTTGACGTGACAAACAAATCACAACCCTTCTCGGTATTAGATTAAGCATATTAAATTCTTCTATATCAAAGTACAGGTCTGTATTATAGGCTGTTTTTTCTTAGGTACGCGAGTTTCATTATTTAAAAAGTTTATTTTGGGAAATTTTAAGTTCTTCATTTGAGGTCCACGGCGAGACCATTCAAACAACTCTTCCCTTTTGCCGACGGCCATATCTCCGTGAGACGCCAGTCTCCACCCGTCCTTCCCCAGGTTTAAAAATGTAACAAATTCCGCTCTCTGTTCCCCCCCCCCCTTTCCTTGTTATCATTATTTTTATCTATATTTTCAAATATGGGTATCTATGTTTAGTGTACGCTAACGTAAAGGAGGTCCACCCATCCTTATAATATTATTAACGAGTCTCCACCCGTCCTTCCCCCAGGGGAGGCTTCAACGGGGAGGCGTCCCACGCCTTCCTCTCAAGAAAAAACATGGTCATTGTGAATCCACACACCCAAATCCTTACTCTCACATTCTCTTTCCTATATAATATATTCAATGTATACCTATAGTGCTCAGTCGATGGGGATATAGGTTTGGTAATTCTAAGAATGATTCTGTAAGGGAGATTATGCTCTAAAGTAGCTTGCCTGATCCAGATTAGAGGTTTTTGTATGTGTCTAAGGTCTCAAACAGCAATAATGTTTCATGGGGAATTAAATAGGATGATGTTCAAATTAGTTTTGTGTTTATTAATAAAACCCAGGTGATTATTCTGTGTTAGGACAGTAATTCCCCACATTCCCAAAAAGAGTCAGCCTTACTCGGTATAATTCCACGTACCAATCACGACTACCAAGATAAATCTAATATTAATATTATTCAAACGTGCCCAGGGAGTAACCCCAAGGAGTTACTCGCCCGGGCTGGTGGCAGCACTTCCCCTTAACCTAAACCCCCATCATTCCCCCTTAAATACATCACCCCCTTTCCAGTACTCTCCGCAGTGAGAAGTGGTCAAACGATAATCACATAGTGAAGTCCATAAGACTTAAGTTAAATCCTCCATTCAAGTTGTAATCTTTTATCAAATCATAATCAAAATAATATCATTCAAGTAACGTTGACCAGTTAAAAACTCCCCATAGGGGGTTTTCCCCCAAAATTCCGTCATGACACTGGTACTCTCGTCTACCGAAATGCTCGTCCCCACATAAATCGGGGAAAAACTCGCCGACGGTAATGGTTAGGTTAGGGGGAATAATGGGCGAGAGTTTCGCGGGCGTTTTTTAGAGACAGACAATTTTTTCTTGGGCCCACAATAAGGGGCTTGTTCTAATGGAGATAGTTTTATTTTGGGGCAACCCAAATTAAAAAAAAAAAAAAAAAAAAAAAAACGCCTATCCTAACCTTATAGGTTTTAATGAAACCTAACCTAACCTTAACCACAAAGTATAGCTAACCTTATAGGTTTCATTAAAACCTAAAAGACCCAGATTCCGTGTTTTAAGGGAAAGGGTACCATAAAATTCGGATTTTTAATTTTTTTTATAGGTTTGCGCAAAATAAAACTATCTCCATTAGACACAAGCCCCTATTGTAGGCCAAGAAAAAATAGTCGGTGTCTCTGAAAACGACCGCGAAACTCTCGTCCATTATAACCAGGTTAGGTTACCGTTAGGTTAGGTAAAGGTCAGTTAGGTAGTATTCATAATCACAGGTAAAAGCTTATTAGTTATACATACATACTCCACTCCATACACACTCTTTAACCCTTCAATACAACCCACATTCCCTCCCAGTCTACTCTGGTCATATGATTTGGTATTAGTCCAGATGAACACCGAACTCACTTTGGTGGACGAAACTATTTTTTTCTGGTGTGTTTTGATGTGTTTTGAATGAATCTCTAACCGTTTCTGTCGCAATTTTTTTTTTTCTTTTTTTTTTCGGGAAAAAAAAAAAGAGCCTAAACCTAACCTAACCCATACCTAACCTATATCTAACCTAACCTTTACCTAACCTACAAAAAAACTAACCTTTACCTAAAAAAAAAAAAAAAAAAAAAAATGCCACAGAAATGGTTAGCAGATCATTCAAAACACATCAAAACACACCAGAAAAAATAGTTTCGTCCACCAAAGTGAGTTCGGTGTTCATCTGGACTAATACCAAATCATATGACAGAGTAGACTGGGAGGGAATGTGGATGTATTGAAGAGTTAAAGAGTGTGTATGGAGTGGAGTATGTATGTATAACTAATAAGCTTTTACCTGTGATTATGAATACCTAACCTAACTGACCTTTACCTAACCTAACGGTTTAAACCCAAACTGGTTATAATGGACGAGAGTTTCGCGGTCGTTTTCAGAGACACCGACTATTTTTTCTTGGCCTGCAATAGGTGCTTGTTCTAATGGAGATAGTTTTTTTGCGCAAACCTATAAAAAAAAAAAAAAAAATCCGAATGTTATGGTACCGTTTCCATTAAAAACACGGAATCTGGATCTTTTAGGTTTTAATGAAACCTATAAGGTTAGTTTAGGTATACTTTGTGGCTAAGGTTAGGTTAGGTTTCATTAAAACCTATAAGGTTAGGATAGGCGTTTTTTTTTTTTTATTTTTTTTTTTTATAAATGGGTTGCGCAAATAAAACTATCTCCATTAGAACAAGCACCTATTGTAGGCCAAGAAAAAATTGTCTGTCTCTGAAAACGACCGCGAAACTCTAGAGCGGCGAGCGGCGGCCGCCGGCGGCAAATTTACCTCCGTCAGCCCTCCGAAGGCCCGCTGGTGTATTTTCAGACGGGATAATTTACTATGTTTAAAATTAATGTACAGAATTTCAAGAATTGAATATTTCTATGTGTAAACATTTTGAAACAACAGTTATATGATTATCTTGCTGTAGTATTACATCAGTAGTGACAAGCAGCGGCAACTTGAAGTCAATCCTCCGGAGGCCAGCTAGTAGGTATTTGTAAGTGGGAAATATTCATTTCATATTGTATATATTAACACAGTAATATACATAGTATCTCAATATCGGTACCATCACTATTATTAGGCCTGTTCAAGCTATTACAAATTGTTATAAAAGTTTTTATAATAGTTTATTGAAATTATCATATATCAGTTTATTGCAAATATTTCCAGCTTAATCAGGAACACCGAGAGATACATAGAAATAAAGATGAGATACGTACATAGGAAGGAGTTTACATGGAAAAAGGTTATCAGTTAGTCTATGTGTGCAGCTAGGTACGTAGTATCATATAAAAATAACATTTGATTATCTGAGCAAAGATTACGGGATAACACAAGGTCATGTATTCCCTAATTTCAATAACATCCAACATATTATCAACACATATCACTACGCAACGTTACACCTAATAAGGAATATGTAGATGATGGAGAATTAACATGGATAATATCATGATTTAGAATAGAATATTATTTGAAATCATTACGCAGCTATCAATGCACTAAACTGCCAGACGTACGATAGTCATTACAAAGGGTTAAACACCCACAAAAGGCCTAAATTGTCCCCCTTAACCACTCGATAACATAATGAGAACTTAGTTATAACACGTTTTCGCTCCTTCATTATATCGAAATAGACTGAATAATATAAATAATTGCAGTACGACACGTGTTTTTAGGAATTCCTCGGCAGCGTTGTGTCAGTGAGTGAATTCAGTTACTTGGAAAACGCACAAGCGGGTGGATGTAATTATGTTGTTCGCCGCAATCAATATCCTTCTACATGGTTGTTCAGTGTTCCACGTACACCAGCATGTAAACCCAATAACGAAAATGTTTTTGTACTTATGAAATAAACAATGTCCGTAGCAATTATGGTCTCCTTTTCATCGTATTACTGGATAACGGCATAGGAATTTATGGTTATACTTTCTAAGTATATTGAGATATAGTAATGTTTTTATAAGTGTTAAACCCAGCCCATTAGTCTATTAATGGGCTAATGGGTTGTGCAACCACCCCTTAAAACATTATTATATCTGCATATACTTAGAAAGTAATACCAAAAATATTCCTAAATCAGTTAATATAACAGCGGCAAATGGTCATATGCCCTACGGCGGGCCGCTCCCGGGGCCCGCCGGGACCCTCTGAGCAAATTCCCAGCGGCCCTACGTCGTACACTTCCGTCGGGCCGCCGGTAAGACATACGGAGGGCCTCCGGAGGCCCTCCGTCTTTGTGTTTGCTGGGAAGCAAGTGGTAGGGAAATATTACGTACCTACCAGCTGCTTACCTTTTGACGAGGCTCTGTTATGACTCTGTTTTCTTGGTTTAAAAGCCTCTGCACATCAGCCATTACCTCAGGTCTTCTCTATAGTGTTGTCAGCGAGAACAGGGGTACGTAATATAGCACCTGGAATATCAATTTCGCGCAAAATAACTCGAAATTCTTCCATCGCTGTAGTTTCCCTTCGTAGGTCCACCCGCGGCGACCCCGCCTTATCCCCACAATGCACCGATGTAAACAAACCGTGACGTAGTTATGTCTGGGGCCCATTGCGCAATTCCGCAACCAAATTACCATTCCGCAAGTTGCGGAATTACGGAATTGCGGACTAAAATTGCGGAATGCCCACCTCTGCCATTATTGCACCTGAATGATTTATTAAAAGTCAATCAGGATGTCTGCGCCTTATTGTCACCAAATTCTTTATTTTTGGTCAATCAGAGACCCTTCCTCATCGCTTTATTATAGGGCACATAGATTTGTTGTGTCAAGCCAGAGGCCAGCTGAGTAATCAGCTGAGTAATGTTTGTAAACACTATTTATCTCGTGGAAGCCTTGTGATTGGCTGATAGATCTAAATAGATAATATAAATCACTGCTGTGATTCGCTATTGTCGAGGATGACGTCATTGTATTCGCCCGCCAATCAGCTGTCTCTGTCGAGATACTCCGAGATAGGGTGGGGTGGGGTCACACCGAACGGGGGGGATCACCGTACGAAGGCTACAACGCGAAAATTAATTCAAATTTCGCGCCACCATGCCACCACGGATGCAGCGCCACCCTCAGTGAACTACATGCGAGCAACAGGGTAGCGTCAGCGTCACCTCCGTGTTTACCAGGTAAGAAATTTTATTTTTCGTATGTTCCTTGTTACTTTTCGCCGTTCTTATATAGTGTCTCATGTCGGCTGTGATGGCGTGATTCTTTTGAGGTAAGTTGCAATACGAGGTATAACCGTATTGACATGTTATTGAGTGAAAAAGTAGTGCATGCTTTCGAACAGCCGGGGTTTGGCATTATTTACAAAAAATTGGTGCGCCGGGGGATCAACGTATGGTGAAGTGCGGGGGATCACGTACAGTGAAATTTTGAAAAAGCTATATCTTTTGAATACCTACACAAACATAAAAAACAGTGATTGGACTATTATATTCGCATGATATTAAATGGTGGTGGTGAACTAGTGCTTTTAAAATTAAATGGAAGTGTTTTTTTTGTGGCATAAAGTTGAAGGTGATTGGTTTTAAATTATGATGCTATATCAGTGTTATTATGCTATAAGCACATGAACTAACTATTATTAAGTGATTTATGTTATTAGAATGATTCTAAATTTAAATTTTTTTTTATGGTTAAAAAAACCATTTAACACTGCATATTTTCGGGCAGACGTTCGGTGATCCCCCCCCATCACTACGATTTTGGAAAATCTATATATTTTTAAATACTTAAAAAAACATAAGAAAAAGTGACTGACTATGCATATTAGCATGATTTTAAAATGGTGGTGGTGAACTAGTGCATTTAATTAAAGGGAACAGTGTTTTTTTGTTGTGTAAAGTTAAAGTTGTTTGGGTTTTAAAATTTATGATGCGTTATCAGTGTTATTATGCTATAAGCACATGAACTAACTTTTAAATTTTAAGTGATTTATGTTATTAGATGATTCTAGAATTAATTTTTTATGGTTAAAAAAACATTTAACACTGCATATTTTGGGGGCATGACTTCGGTGATCCCCCACATATATTCCCAGACTCATAGTCCCAAAATAATATGGTGGCCATGCAAGAATCACCTCTACACTGTAAAAAATACTAAGCTAAGCTAACCTAAACTAACCTAACCTAACTATGCATGAGGGTCTAATGTCATTAACTCTTTTCAGATCTAACCTAACCTACCGCCATCACCGTCATCATGCCTCGCAAATATGTTCATGAAGAGCGACAAGCAGATGGACCGCACTGACCTGGAGGCTGCCTTTAAGCACCGCGTGGCCACTAGCTGCACCCTTTAAAAGAAGCGCTGACAGATTCAACATCAAGAAAACAACTTTTGCTGTAAGTTGCTCTATTTAGTTCCATATCTCCCCAAGGTTTTTTTGTATGACCTCATCCCACGTCTTCTTTGGTCTCCCGGGGATGAGGTCATGCAAAAAGACCTCAGGGATAGTTTAAAGGGTCTCAGATTTATAGATTTTAAATTTATTCATTTTTTTGTTAGCTTTTATTGCCAGAAAGGGGCCTTCTAAGTCCTAATTAATTTCTTTTGTTAAAGGATGCCTTAAAGCGCTCTATTTATTAATTTTTTTGTCAACTTTTTTTTGCCAGCAAGGGCCTTTTAAGTCCTAATTCATTCTTTTGTTTTCAGGACGCCTTCTATCTATCGAAGAAGCTGTCCGGGTGGAGTTACCTATATGGCTGTTGCTTCCCCTAGCAATAGGGTTTTCAGCCCTCAACAAGAAAAATACATTGCTGATTATACCATCCACGCAGCCAAGATGTTCTACGGCCTGCCCATGAACGATGTGCGTAGGATGGTGTTAGTACCAGTATGCCCCTAGCTTGTGGGAGCAAAAGCATCCCTGCTGCCTGGGGAAAAAGAAAATGGCGACAAGGGAAATGGTACTATGCCTTCATGAAACCCTCATCCAAACCTTGTATTGAAGGCTCCGGAAGGCATGTCCATTGCCAGGATTGTTGCCTTCACAAAGTCAATGTGGAAACCTTCTTTAAGGCTTACACATTAGCTTGGAGAAGTACACATTTACGCCGGGCCGGGTATACAATTTGGATGAGAGTTCATTGCGACTGTTATGAAGCCAGTCAAGGTTGTTTTTGCGAGAGGCCAGCCAGTAGCCACGCAGGTAACTCGTGAACAGCATGACGGGATGTGGGCATTATAAATGCTGTGGGGCAGTCCATCCCTCCAGTGTTTTTAATTCCAATGGGCCCATGGAATCCCGCTTTCATGAGGAACACGATCTTGGTTCCAAAGGGATATTGCATCCTAGTGGCTGGATGAATGGTGAATGCTTCGTGCAGACACTTCACATCTCCATGAGAAGTCTTGTTCTTCTGTAGAGAACAAGATTCTTCTGATCATGGACAATGCTGAATGTCACATGAACATTCAGCCTGTTGAGTTTGCGATAATGCATGGTATCGTGATTGTTACCTTGCCTCCGCATACAACAGACAAACTCCAGCCATTTTGGGTGTGAGTGGGCTTTGGTCCCTTTAAGACTTCCTGCGTGCCCTACTGAACGCCACGCGCTCATGCACCCTAACGAGCACATAACATCCCACAGTTGCCAGAGTTTGCTTCTGAAAGGGATGGGCCAAAGCCACTACCCCCCTCCAACATTCTCATGGTTTTTCCGGGCGACTGGTATATGGCCACTCATCGCAACATCTTCCAGATGATGTGTTTGTAGGAGCGCATGTAAACCCAGCGACCCGGCACCACCAGAATTTGTAGTGGAAGTTCTCCAACTTCTTCTGATGGAGGAAGTTCAGATGGAGAGGAGCGACTGGCTGAAGGCCTACTCAGAAGCTATACCCCTTTCCCCCTGTGTCTCCCAGGCTAGATGATGTGCCTGCCACCCCGGGGGCCCCCGCACGACAGAGCCTCCCCACCGAGCACCAGCACGACAGAGCCTGCCACCCCGGCCCCAGCACGACAGAGCCTGCCACCCCGGCCCCAGCACGACGCCCCCTGCCACCCCGGCCCCAGCACGACAAAGCCTGCCACCCCGACCCCAGCAAAGACAGAGCCTGCCACCCCGGCCCCAGCACGATGCACCCCGCCACCCCCGGGCCCGAGCACGACGCACCCTGCCACCCCCGGACACCCTTCTCAACAGACAGACTTAACCCCAGAGTGTGTCAGCCGTTCCCTAAGGCTAATCCTCGTCCTTATGGAAAGGGACGGAAGAGGTGCGGGCCTGCATTTTAACCGAGAATGAGGAGGCAATATCTGACCTGAGGTTGAAGGCAGAGAAGAGGCAGAAGCTGGAAGACAAAAGAAGGCAGCGGCTGAAAGAAAACATTGGGAAAGAAGAGGGTCCACAGCGGAAAAAAGTCTGTGCCTGTCCCGGAGGAAGACACCACTGACGAGGAGGGTTGATGATGTCCGACTTCAGCTGGACGACTCCTCCGAGTTTAAATCGGATGGGTGGACGACGAGGGCACCTGGACTGCAGCATCATACCCTTTTGCTGCGAAAACATCACAGGTGGGGGACTTTGTTCTGGTTCAGCTGAAGCTGGAGGAGGGAAGGGGTGTGGGCACATTAGTGTGCTATGTTGCTCAGGTGTTGGCCATCATGGAGGATGGAAAATTAAACCTTTCTTTCCTCCGGATGAAGTCCGCTAACACCCGAGACACGTTTACCTTCCCTACCATCCTAGATGAAGCTTCTGTTGATCCAGAACAGTGCAAGGGTGTCCTGGGGACCTCCCAAAGGGGATCATCAAGAGGCAGGCTGACCTGGTGAAGGTGTTTCCCCGCTGCATGCCTTCATGATGCACTTCTGAATAGTGAGCATAAAATACCTAGACCTATCTTTTAATAAATGCTATTTTATATGAGCTTATCTTTCATTTAATCACCTAATAAAAATGGTGGGTGTCTAGGGTTAGCATATATGTTTTATTTCAGGGAAAAAAAAAACAATAATGTTTGATGTAATATGAGTTTAAAATATCATATTCCCGGTGCCCCCCCAAAACCTGATCCGGTGTCCCCCTCGTGGGGGGACACCGGACGAGGTGCCAAAAATTTATATAAAACCTTAAATGACCCTTATTATCTGAGTTAAGTATTCATGAGGGTACCATAGGTGGGCCATATTGTGAAGTTTGTTTTGGGCACAGTGTGCACTCTCTCAGGTAAAAAATGGATTTTTTATGAATATTTTTCCACTAATAGTACGGTGTCCCCCCACACCACCCTACTCCTCCTTACGCCCGGCGTAAGGCCATCTTCGGTGGATTATCCAAACAGCCTCGGCGCAGGGGGGGGGCGAGGGTTGCGCCGGAGTAGCATTTACGCCATACTTACGCCACTTGACTTACGCTTTGTTGCTGGATCTGGCCCCAGGTGCGGACACAACACTGGAACGACTTCCTCTCCTCTGTACGCAAGACTCGGTCCGTACAGGAGGTCTGGCATCATGTCAATAGAGCCAGAGGTAAAGGCAGACGCCAGACGGGCGACCCTGACCCCGCCGGCAGGGCACAAGAGCTGCTTCTCCAGTAGAAAGGAGCTGCTTCCCTTTCTGAGCTTCCCGTCGGTCATCAGGACGAACTTGCCCGCCACAAGGCGCGCAGGATGGACCTCATCCAGCACCATGTCATCCTGATGGATGACACCTGTGTACCCATCACCCATGATGAGCTGCTTTATGCAGTAAAACACGGCAAGTCAACAGCTCCTGGACAAGACGGGCTCACCTACGATCTCCTTAATGCACTGCTAGTCATGAAGGATAACAACCCTATCCTGGATATTTTCAACATGTCCTTTGCATCTGGTCAGCTCCCTTCCTCGTGGAAGGCCGCGTTAGTTGTTCCCATCCCCAAAGGCGACGGCACTTTCCGCCCAATTTCCCTCATCAGCTGTGTGTGCAAGATGATGGAAAGAGTAATTTTAAATAGACTCCAGTATAAGGTGGGGAGTCAACTATCCCCAAACCTGCACGGTTTTCTCAAAGGACACTCCACCAGTGACTGTTTCGTTAAGTGTTTTAGTAATAAGGTTGCCACTTGTAGAGTTTTCATAGACTTAAGAGGTGCATTTGATAGGGCTAATCAGGATGTCATAATGGAGGAACTCATTATGAAGGGTGTCCAAGGCAGACTGCTTGACTGGATTAGGGACTACTTGTATGACAGGAAGGCACAAGTATGTTTGCAAGGTGTCGCCTCTTCAGAGGAACTTTTTGAACTGGGCACGCCACAAGGGGGTTTCCTTAGCCCTATGCCCTTCAATATTTTGATGGACAAAATTTCCCGCTGGCCTTTCCCACAGGACACTCAGGTCCTCATTTATGCTGATGACATACTTGTGCAATGCAGAACCCTTACACTTCTTAATTTAGCCTTGCAACAATTGACGACACTGTGTGTACAGACGGGCCTTGTCATCAACGAAACCAGGACCAAATTTCAAGCAAGCAGCGACAGAGTCTGCCGCCCACCCAGCATTAATCATGTTCCCATTGCCAGAGTCCCTACTTATAAATACTTAGGTGTTCACCTCAGCTACAAAAGGTCTGCCCAGTCAATCAGCCATGTCCGAGACATTTGTCTGCTTATAGACTAGCACCACTCAGAGTCCTAGCCAACAGAGACCTTGGCGTTGGTATTCCTATCCCTAGGATGTTTTATATTTCTGTAGTCAGGTCACTTATTGACTATAGTCAATTCAAGAACCTTAGAGCCAAACTCTCCTCCCCCGAGGAGGAGCATGCCAGGCCAGCTTCGCTATGGTCTCTTATTGGTTGAAAAAATTCAGTGGAAATCGGGCATCCTACAGTCCTTCGTTATTTTTTAAAAACACACCATATATTTGCTTTGAGTGCATGAAAGTCCTCGATTCACCATCGTTAGTAAATGTGTTATCACATGGACACAAAAGTAAGCCAGATACTTTTCATGAAGACGAGATATTGAGAGGGATATATAAAGGTTCGTTAAATTCTGAGTGAGGGAGGAGGTGGAGAGAGTCAACTGAGGGCGCCTGTCACCTTTTTAGAGGTGAAACAAGTAAACCCTTAACTTGACCTGTCCCCCCAGCACTAATGACCTCAGGCTCCCTACCCGGCCATGCCTTGAGGCGATATAGCAGGTCACCACATCGGAATAGACGTGAGAGAGAGAGAGAGAGAGAGAGAGAGAGAGAGAGAGAGAGAGAGAGAGAGAGAGAGAGAGAGAGAGAGAGAGAGAGAGAAATACAACAATGATTCAATAATTTTTCTCCTTCCTCCTCTTCCTGATGTCATAATTGCATCATAAGCTTTAAAAATGACTAATAATTAGGGGAGCGAGGTCATTAAGTAGATATAAATTTTTTATTTTTCTGTTATTTATATAACTGTGTGTGTGTGTGCGCGCGCGTGCGTGCGTGCGTGCGTGCGTGTCTCATTATAGCTAAATAAGTTGAAGAAAGGACAGGAGTCTTTTCTTCTAGGAGGAGAAAGAAAGGAGTCAAGGACAAATTAAGGGATTAACAAAGGGATGTGGGAGCCTGGGAGATCAGACCGTTATCTGGGAGTGCGAAAGGGAACCACAGGGGTGGGGAAGTGTTTAGTGTACATTTTGACGGCAAACCCTCCATCACGCCATCACCCAATCAAGAGGAAATCAGAATATGACAAGCTCCACCTCGTGGGAGGGGCATGTGGCTCTAGCGTTCTTGAATTGACTATATGCCTCCACGGCCTTAGTTCACTTCAGTGAAACACAACTCCGTCCCTTGGAGCTCATTCAAAATGAGGCTATGCGGATAATATTAGGTTGCCCCAGAACAGCAAAGATAGAAGTACTTAAGGCTGAACTGAATCTGCCCAGTATTGTACGCAGAATTCAGGAAATAACTTGCCGCACTGTTAGCCGCGTGCTTTGTAATGGATCATCTCCCACCCTTAAACAGACGCTATACTCACGTACTTCTTCTAAACCATAGGGCTCCTGCTGCCCTATATCTCAAGAAGATTTTTTCATTGCTAACACGCGCAGGTGTTTTAAATGCATGTTTGGCACTAGTTCCTTCACCAACCCAGCCTGTCTGGCCCCTTCGCCGGGTCACTGTAGACATTGAAAGACTTTCAATCCCCAAAAGAACTTGGCTTCCCCAATTGCTCTCCAGGATCATTTCATGACAAAATTGTCCACGTACCCTCACATCTAGGCTGTTCACGTGTACTGTGATGGGTCAGTTGATGGCAGCAAGTCTGGCTGCGGCTTGTTCATACGTGATTACACCTCTCCCAGCCAATACACAGATACCGTAGCTGCCAAACGCCTACTTGCCAATCTCTCCTCAACCCGCGCAGAGCTGTACGCCATACATGAGGCTTTGCATGCTGTCACAGCTATACACAAGGATGTCTACATGTTTGTAGACAGTCAGGCTGCCTTGTATGAACTATTATCTACCTCGCCCGCTGACTGTGATCTTGTAAATAAGTGTCTTGCTGCCGTTCGTACCCTTAAGAGGACTGGTGCCAGGGTCCATTTCACCTGGGTGCCTTCCCATGTGGGCATCCCACTTAACGAAAGGGCAGATTGCCTTGCCCGGCAAACCCTTCAGGATGACTCAATGGACCCTGGCACTGAATATACTCATATCCATGTTAAAAGTAGTGTTCAACAACATGTCAATAGTAGCATAGATCGTCAGCTTAGATACTGCTGTCGTAGCGGCAGCTTAAATTAAGTGGCCTCCACTATGTCCGTGTTTCCCACAACAGTGACCACACCTATGGGAGACACAGTGCAGCCCAGGATGTTAATTGTGGCAATGCGCCTCAGACTAGGTTATAAATATTACTGGGAGGTTAGTAACTCCCCCGCTGTCTCTTGTACATTGTGTGCCAAGCTAGGAGGTCACACACTGCATCATTACATCATGGACTGCCCCTGCATTGCAAAATTTAGGCCACAAGAAAAATAAGGCCACCATGACTTGCCCCAGACAATCTGCTGGTTTTTCAATCACCATATACACTCGCTGACATCCTACGAGAGTACCTTAAATTCGCCCCAAGGTGGTGATGGTGTGTGTTATTGACTGTATGCATGAATATAAATATACTACAACTTCCCCTCAGTGGAAGCTCTGATACCCATAATCTGTAACTCATTTTTATATATCTACACTGCCTGGGGGGAGGCCAGCAGGCACCGACCTTCTACCCTTGTTGTACATCCAACAATAAACCATTCAATTCAATTCAATTCAATAGCATTGGGAAGTCATCTGGCACTGACTGGCAGTAAGATCGTGATGGCTCGTTATCGGCTCAAGGATGCCACCAGCCGCGCTGTAGCCAAAATTCCTTTTCCAAGATCAAGATCACGATCACTCAAAACAAACCAAAAAGCGGCGCAGGAGGGAACGACACGATGGTGAGTGAGTCGCAGTTCAGGCATAATAGTCATTACTCACAAGAAACACAGACGGCTTTGATGCCTCTTATCCATGCACGTTATTGACAACTGGATTGATAAAGTGGTCATAGTTTACAGGAGTTGAACGCACAATCTACCTATTTCAAGCGGACTACCTACCTACCTGGATCTAGCCGTCAGGTAGTTAGTGCGGAGTCATTAGGGAGCTTTAAAGAGGGGCTGGATAGGTTCATGGATGGGGATGAAAGGTGGATGTAGGTAGTGTTAGGTAACAGGAACTACCACGTGTAGGCCTCACGGACTCTTGTAGCTTCCTTATTTTCATATGTTCTTATGTTCTAACCTAACCTATCCTAACCTAACCTAACCTAACCTTTACCTAACTAAAGAAAATAATAATAATAAAAAGAATAAAAAAAAAGTTATTTGCCACAGAAACGGTTAACATATTCATTCAAAACACATCAAAACTCACCAGAAAAAAATTGTTTCGTCCACCAAAGGAAGTTCGGTGCTCATCTGGAATAATACCGTTAAGAATAATGGTCATATTAAATATCGTCGAAAATGTCTCATTTTGCAGCTATCCCCGCCCCTCCATAACAAAGCTGGGGACCCGTCGGGAACGCGGGTTTTGGGCGGGGAAAATGGCAACTAGTTTTATACTGATAGTATATTATGTGGATGACGTAAAATATATCTGGTAAACACACAATGGGATGACATAAGGTCGAAAATTCATAAAAATATATAACCGATAAAGTCTACGGGAATTATTTCTATTCCGGGAAAAATCTCTAGTTAAATCTTTAACTACAACGGTAAAACTGAAGTTTAATACAAAACATGGACGTTGGTTATGTAACTTGACATAACTGGGGGGCTGCGCCCCCCCCAGTTATAGCACGTATAGGGATGTATATATAATTATAATGGTAATGGGTATAATTAAGGTAATTTAAGTAAATGATAAATACTGGGATAGAATAATTGAACATTCCCAGTAATATTAAGCATTTGCAACTTAAATAACTAGCACCTTAGTTGTAGCAGCTTCATTGGCTGCCGCCCATTAAATTCTAGGCCACCTGTAATTATACACGTGGCATAGGTAAGGTGCGGCGATCGCTGCCGCCCACGGAGAGATCAGTTCACTCCAGACCTTCGCTTTAGTAACATCTCTTACTAATATACGTGCTTGTATAATGAAGAGATTTGTACATACGTTAATATTGTACATATAAGTGATAAAACCAATGGGACTTGTCTTAGCGACACATATAACAATCCGCCGCGTCATGGATAACTGGGTTATGAAAACCCTTCTGACGCCCATATCGAAACACTAGTCTCCAGCCCTCCGCTTCAGTCCTTCACGGGCGGTCTGATCACGCGGCGACCACATCGGATCACAGGAACAGGCAGTGTTGATAAAAGCCTACAACGATTCAGCCCACTATCCACCGATAAGTATCCTAGTTAGTTGATTAACTAGGATAATGTGTCGGGATGAGATAGAACATGGGTATTGATTAGGTAAGACCTCACATTAAATATGTGTTTGTAGCATAAATTTCTACAGAGGGTTAATATTTGTTTTCCGATCCGATCTGATGTGGTTTCGTGGGGTTGCCTTTGCTCCGGCCCCCCTGACGAGTTTTTCACTTTTCTTTGTTGCTGGTTTGTTTCTCTGTAAATTTCCAGATGAACACCGAACTTCCTGTGGTGGATAAAACAATTTTTTCTGGTAAGTTTTAATGTGTTTTGAATCAATCTGTTAACCGTTTCTGTCGCAAATCACAATTTTTTTTCAACATAAATGACAAAAAACCAGATTGAACCTAACTGAACCTATATCTACCTAACCTAACCTTTACCTAACCTAACCTAACCTTTACCTAACTAAAAAAAAAAAAAAAAATTGCAACAGAAACGGTTAGCAGATTAATTCAAAACACATAAAAACTCGCCAGAAAATAATTATTTAGTCAACTAAAGTGAATTCGGTGTTCATCTGGAATAATAGTCTTTTTTTTTTATTTTTTTTTATTTGTCTTTTCCCTATCAATTTCTTCAGGACTATACTTTCGTTCCTTTGTTATTGATCACCTTTGCACTTCACTTCACTTTAATTACACCCGTCAGGGTGGCTCGGTTGGTAGAGCTGCGGGCTTGTGTGTAGCGTCCCTGCATTAGGTCAGCGGTTCGAGCCCACCAGGTTCGTCCTGGCGTGGTGGCGCTTTGTATAGTCAATAACCTTGTAGTTGGTACTTGCAAAGTGTCTAGATAGGATCAAAGTCTCTTATATCACTTTAATTATTCTGTTGAAGCTTTTTCTTTCTTATTTTCCAAAAGTTATGTATTACCTCTTTAATGTTTCTTCTCTCTTCTTTAATTTCAAAGTCAAATAGTACACTTCCTATGGTATTTTCTTTGTCCTCCTCATATGGCTGTTGCAGTCTACAAATTTTCTTCCTTCTTGAGATCCTGGGCAATGTAACAAATTGTTTTAGTGACCCCTTTAACAAATGTTTTAGTGACCCTGCCTTATCTTGTTGGTTAATATTCCGCAGGAGTTGGCGGTAATAGTAGTAGGCAGAAGTTATTCATTTGCGAAAACCAAAAATATAACATTTATTTTGGTATTAGTTTGGTAGTGGGCTTTCAAAAGTCGTACCGTAGATAACACTGTAGTCGCCACCTGCACAAATGTCGCCAGGTGCCATATATTACAAATTATAGCATCACTAGTATTCACTACTGATTTGTATGTGCAACTGAAACTGAAGATGATACACAGTAGTTTATATCATGACTGTATAATCTACCCTGTTTCAGCGTTGTTTTATGCTTTGTATCTGCAAGTATAAACTTTCAAATTTCACTATTATTTTTTTTCTTCGGGCGACGACAGACAGCAGCTCGTCACCTTTCGGGCGGGAGGACATAAACACTAGCTGGCGACCTTAGTGTAGCTGTTACCAACGTCGCCACTCGGTTGATATTTCGGTAATTTGTTCATTTATAACCATAATATTACACAGATGAAGACACAAAATGACACAGACTCTCCAGATAGCCCCTTCTAACTTTCCTGAAACCATGGATGTAGAAAAGTAAGTATGAACTCCACCAGACGTCTGTAAATCGAAAAGAAACATTGTCCTGGCGACTTCAGTGTTATCTACGGTAGGATTCTTACCTACATCATCATGTAGATTTCTTCATTCTGAGTCTTTTGAACCCCATTTCCCATGGTGCAATTGAATGATAATGGTATTATATGTACTACCAAAAACCTACCATTGTTTTAGCCAGAAACCAGTATATGATATAATAAAGTGCTCATTAACAACAGGAAAAGTGCCAAAGGAGTGGAAGAGAGCAGATATAGTGCCAATATATAAAAATGGGAAGAAGGATGAACCACTGAATTATAGACCAGTCATTAACTAGCACAGTATGCAAGATATGTGAGAAAATAATAAAGAAGCAATGGACGAAATACTTAGAAAATGAAGGTATAATAACAGACCGGCAGTACGGTTTTAGGAAAACGACATCATGTGTGACCAACTTAATAAGCTTTTACTCAAGAGTAATTGATACAACACAAGAAAGAGATGGATGGGCAGACTGTGTATATCTAGATCTTAAAAAGGCATTTGATAAAGTTCCACATGAGAGACTACTTTGGAAACTGAAAAATATAGGCGGAATCACAGGGGTGATCAAAACCTTGAGCAGGGATGCTCGAAAATCCCTCGTAAGTGACAACTTATGAGTGTATGGCTACAATAATCGTACGAGGGTAGACCGAGGTTAATGCTCGAACAGAGACGGCACTCCCGTACGGTGATCGCTGGGCCTCTGGGTGGGGAATATTAGGGATGTGTGGGGAAATTCTGCTGACCAATCACAGAGCAGCGCCTCGCATGATCTGGCCAATCACGTTGCTCTCAGCTGTCAGGGAGCCCGAGAAATAAATTTAAAGAGACACTTCAAATCCAGCGAGACTGTTACAGCGTGTGTGTGCGTGTGTACGTCAGACAATGACACCACCACCACCGCATAATTATAACGGCCAAACTTGTATGATGAACTATAAGTTTTGATTCAAGAAGTCAACCGATATATATATTTAATATATTAGGTTTGCCCTAATATGAATCTATTACAAGTATAGGTATTGTATGTTAAATATGATATATATGGAGTCAATGATGCAATAAACACATTACATTTCAAACAGGCAAGCATGAAATGGCTCTATAATACACAATAAATATAAAATATAGTGATACAACTTGTATTTTGGTGTTTAATGATGTCTTGTTGCTTCAAATCTCACTCTCGTAGGGAGTTATGGGTGGTCCCGAGCACCCGTAGCCTCACGGTCTTGTACCAAGGGAGAAAACGGTTTGAGCATCAACCGTAGAGGCGCTACGAGGTAAAAACCTCGTAGGGTAATACTTATTGACCCGTAACTCCTTCGAGCACCTCCGCCCTGAATGGAAAGTATCTGAGAGGAAGAGAAATGAGAACAGTAGTGAAGGATGAAAAGTCTGAATGGAGAAACGTATTTAGTGGGCTACCACAAAGATCAGTGTTGGCACCAATAATGTTCACGATTTTCGTCAATGACATGATGGAGGAAATTAATACCTCCGCTATACAGGGAGATCCCGTTATACGAGCGTTCGGTATACGAGAATCCGATGATACGAGATGTGTAAATTAGGGTCTATTTTCAATATACGAGATCGAAAATCCAATGATAAGACATTCAAACTGGGGTGAGTAAAATTATCTAGTTCAAAATGTGCGCCCTACCACTCCTGGGCTGGACAAAGGGGGATTTGGTTGACCCCAGTGAGGTCACCCCTAGCAAGCCATGACCTGAAGGGTAATTAAGCATATGGCTCGGCCTGACATTTAGGGGTAATTAGCAGGTGTGCGGCCCCAACCTTGGGACCGCAGTCAGGTCACCCCTAGCAAGGCTTGACCTGAAGGGTAATTAAGCATATGGCGCGGCCTGACCTTTAGGGGTAATTAGCAGGTGTGCTGCCTCAACCTTGGGACCACTACACTACCTTCTCTTGTATCAATTGGCGTCCCCTACATTACAACGTCTTTTTTGCTTGTTATGCATGTTTTATGTTTAATTAATGTGCAGTTATGTTATTTTGTGTGCTATTTTCTCTTTCAGAATGCTTTTTCTACAAAATAGGTAGTACAGTGTGGGTAATATAGACGCTGTGTGTTTGTTGTGTTTGCTATAGTTTATTTTAGCTTGAAAAAATGTCTTTTTTTTTTTTTTTTTTTTTTTTTTTTTTTTTTTTTTTTTTTTTTTTTTTTTATATAATTGATGGGGTCCTGGAACCAAACCTATATTTTACCATTAGTTATGTGTTTCGTTATACGAGATCTCGCTTTACGAGTATGCCAGGTGGAACCTAACTGCTCGTATCTTCGGGACCTCCCTGTATTAGTCTATTTGCGGATGATGCAAAACTATTAAGAGAAATAAAAAAGCTATAAAGATTGTGAAACACTACAAGATGACCTGAACAAGATCTACGAATGGAGCAGAAGATGGGAAATGGAATTTAATGTAAATAAATGTCATGGGATGGAAATTGGAAAAAAGCGAAAAGAAATATAAATGGCCATATAAAATGGGAAATGAAATCATTGCAAAGGTTCAGGAAGAAAAGGACCTGGGAGTGATAATGCAGAATAACCTACAGCCAGAAAAACATATAAATAAGATATTTGGAGATACATACAGGATGTTAAAGAATATTAGAGGCATTTCATTACATGGACACAAATATGATGAGAAAGATAATTACTACAGGAGAACCTCGTTTAATCGGCATTTAAAACAACGGCAGCCTCAAAACAACGGCACTAATCGACCCAGGCTTTTTTTTTTTTTTTTTTTTTTTTTTTTTTTTTTTTTTTTTTTTTTTTTCCACTGATAAACTCTGGAACTCTCTAACTGTTTCTAGTTTTCCACTTTCCTATAACTTACATCTTTTCAAAAGAAGAGTAACAAGACACCTCCCTCACTAAATTGGCTCACCCCTCTTTTTTATTTTATTCTCTGACTGTCTTCTTTATAGGGACTGGCAACTAAGCGGGCTTTGTGTTACCCATTTTTGTTGTGCCCTTGGCCAGTTCCTTGTGATGGGAAAAAAAAAAAAAAAAAAAAAAAAAAGGGATTTTGGGCGATTCCATAAGAGTAACTCTCAAAACAACGGCAAAATGAGTTATCCGGCATGCGCTCCCCCCCGAGGGTGCCGGATAAACGAGGTTCTCCTGTACTATGATCCGACCAAAAATGGAATGTGCGGCCATTGTATGGTCCCCATATAAAAAGAAGCATGTGAAAAAGTTAGAGAGGATACAGAGAATGCAGAGCTGGGCACTAAATACATTGAATGTATTTAAATACTAAATACTAAATACATGGGAGAAATGTATTTAAATACTAAATACATTTTACGAATGTATTTAAATACTAAATACTAAATACATCAATTGTATTTAAATACATTTGTAAATACATTTTAAATACACACACATTTTAACATGTCCGAAAAAAATGTATTTCCTTAGGATTTCCTTAGATTTTGGGTTTCCTTAGAAATTTCCTTCTCAGGCCTAAATTTCCTTAAAATAAGGAAATTTACTTTAAAGTGGAAACACTGGTTCCCTGTAACATCAGGGTTGCCAAGTAATTGGGCGGGTTTATGGCCAAATTAACTGATAAAAAAGTATTTACATTTCTATATTATGAGTATTTAAATACAATGTATTTAAATACTCATAAAAGTATTTAAATACCTACTGTATTTAAATACATGACAACCAATGTATTTATAAATACATTTCTAAATACACAAATGTATTTAAATACGTATTTAAATACAAATGTATTTAAATACTGCCCAGCTCTGAGAGAATGGCAACAAAGATGGTACCAGAGCTAGAAGAACTTTCTTATGAAGAAAGGTTGAAGGAAATAAAGTTACCAACACTCGAGCAGAGAAGAGAAAGATGAGACTTAATAACAATTTTTAAGCTGATAACAAAGATGGAAGAAACAGACAATGAGAGACTACTGACTCAGAAACAAAGAGAAGGTCGATACACAAGAGGACATACAAAACAACTAGGAAAAGGGAGATGCCTGAACAACATAAAGAAGTACAGCTTCCCTCATAGCAATGTAGATGTTTGGAATGGATTAAATGAGGAGGGGATATCGGCACATAATGTGCACCAATTGAAAGAGAGATTGGATAAATGTAGATACAGAGACGGGACCACACGAGTGTAGCTCAGGCCCTGTAAAACAACTAGGTAAATCCATGAATGTTTTTTTGGTAATAATGGACGAGAACTGCGCGGTCGCTACCGCCGTCACATCGGTCGGAGTTCACCCGCTTACAGCTGATAACTTGTAAACAAATCCACAACAACGAAAGTGTACCGTCGAATGAAAGCCATCAATAAATTACGATAACTGACGATATTGTGAAAGGATCACAACATTATATCCTTCACATGAATGTTTTTTTTGGTAATGGACGAGAACTGCGTGGTTGCTACCGCCATTCCCCACCTCATGCCACCCTCACCCCACCTCCGTGGCAACACGCCGCCGCCGTGCCCCACCTCACCCCATGCCAGGGACACACAACCTTCGTTCTGTACGATATTTCGGCGCTCTATATGAGAACTCCTCGGATTTGCCCCACTTTGATGGCGGAATCGTTCTATATGATCACATTCATTCCTAACGAAAATTCTGGAATAATATTTTAGGTAGTTCGTTCTATGCGAACACGTTCTATGCGGGACCCTAGTGTACCAGATAAAGTCCGTAAATGGTTCCCCTCCCAGACGTTCGCGGTTCCCGGACCAGGGTAATCCCCTAATAGTCCGGAAAATGGAGGGTCGAGTGTACTCTCATTCCGGTAATTTATTGGCGCAAATAGCAACTCAGCCTACCGCAGCAAGAGTTATAGTAGGTGGGGTGGTACTGTAGTGCTAGAAATACCTAGACGAACGCTTGCCTAGCAGATGTATCCTTTGGTCTAGTTGTAACGTCTCCGACTGTGGTGAGGCTATGCATATACAATGTGAGTTAGAGTCTCACCAAGGTCAATATATAATAATGGGAAATAAGATTTATTCCCCGAAATGTGATTGTTACCCTGTCAGTGCATCTGTGAAAGGATTCTTCTGACGGGATTCATAAGGGATAATTGTGGGCCCAGGGCAGTGTATCGCTCTGTTGGTCTAACGTACAGAGCTCTTTCCCTCTATGGAGCATTACATTAGTTCCCTGTCCCAGCTTTCCATGACCAGTGATAGCTCCTAGTCATGAGGGCTGCAGCTCCCCCCTTGGCATCCCCTTCAGAATAACATGACTATAACAGAAGAGTGAAGTGTGCAAGTGGCCGTCAAGGCAGTTCAGGGGCGGTACAGTAGGAAGGGGGGTAGATGGCGGCCTGGTTGTCATGGAGACTGTGGGCCATATTCAAGAATTTTTCTCCACCCGTTGTGTCGGTTTTTGGTATACAAGAATCAAAATACGACGCGACGCGTCGAGCTCAGGGGTGGAGGTAATGTCAGCTGATTCCCGACAACTTGCACATCCCCCCTTCATCCCGTTCTCCACTCATTCCATCGTATTTCTTCCCAGACCATTACAGGAGAGTTTTCAACACAACCGAGAGTAACATTCATACCTTGTGAATGCACACGTGTCATCATTAAGGTAAAATCTGGTCCAGGAGGCCTTATATAGGTGTGTGAACTTGTGAGGAAGCCAGGCGGCGGCGGGAGGGTGGAGGGCAGCCATTGTGTGGAGCAGTGGTGGCGGGCCGTTCAAATGTACTCGCACGCATCACTCAGGCCAATTTTTTCTGCACCAACGCCTCAGACAAGTGGCGAACACTAACTTAGCTATTATTTTAATGTCAGAAATGATAAATTTCACTAGTAAAATGTATTAGATATGTATAAAACAGTCAAAATACTGATGCCGCTTTGGGCTCGCTTGTGTTGGTACGCCTGTCAAATATCCACCAGTCGGGGCAGTTCTTGTAGATGAGACCAGTGGAGGTACGACGGTGGAAAATCTCCACCGGCCGGGATTTGACGAGCATTCTTGAATATAGCCCTGTGTGTGTACCCCACTGTCACTGAAATAAGTCGCCTAGTTCCTTTGTTTCTCTGTGTTATCAATAGGATGCTAATAGTAATTTCTCGTTTTAAAAGGGAATATTTTCTTTACTGTTTCAATGTATGACAATTTGCAGTGGGATATATTCTTCATGTTGTACATCACCCAGGATTTATGTGGGACAAATTTGGAAATCGCGCTCATAAGAGGCTATTAACAGTTTCCTGTTAACATGTGTATGTGTATTGTATTGCTGTGTACTGCCACTTGCCATAAGCAAAGCGCACCGTACCTTCACTACCGCCCTGCCCACTCCTGCGAATGCCACAGTTTTCAAGAGAAAACCTAAATGGATCATGGACGAGTTTTTTCTTGCCTGAGAAAGTGTTGGAGAACAAGCCTGTTCTCCATGAAGGTGTAGACCTGACTAGCCACAAGGCAGGAGAAGCAACAAAGCAGCCAAGGTGCATATTTCTTCCTGGGTTAACACTTTTTTTCCCAGCATTTTATGCTCTAGGAAACATTGTGAAAAGAGATATCAAAGTTACAAACTGAGTGAGAGCTGCAACATCAAATCATTGCTGCTGCACAGCTACATTTTTCCAGCAGCCTAGTCACTGAGCAGAGCTGCCTTCATCTCGGGCAGGGCTTGGTTCCTCTCTGTTGGACTGTGCATGATGTCTATCACCATATCCCACAAATGTAAACCCTGCACCATCCATACAATATTTTCTTATAAGTTTATTGTCGATGTACTAGTTGAGGATGTCCCTACAATTCCAATGATCTGAAACTCGAGAAATGCCAGTGGTCGCTGGCAGTTTTAACTCAAAGGTTGGTCTACTGTGTTTTGGCTCCGTGAATAATATTTTTCATAAATTAATTTCGCGATAAACATTGATGCACTGCATCTGAATACCAAAAAATATAGTTCTGTTGTTCTACTAGGTAATTATATGGATGACATGCATTACGATGGAACGTTCTATAATAGCAATTTAATGCAAATTACTCGCCTCGAGTAGCAAAGCTTAATATATTTTTTACATGTATATTGTGGCATGTAAAATTTGGGCGATGTTCACACTGTTTTCTAAGACAGTACTGCTGCGTCTGGAAAACGCTTGTCAAAATACAATAAGCAATGCCTTGGAAAAACGAAGAATAAAGAATGCCGAAATCGGCTTGTTGCTGCGACAATGTAGGTTATAATTGTGGAGGCGACACGCCACGGCGAGGAGTGGTGGGGGGGGAGATTGTGGCGGGAAGATTGAATCAAAACATTACGACTTCACGCGTCGACTCATTGCACTTCCAGGCTTTCTATCTGATTGATACACAATAATAACAGGAAAATATGACTACCTAGGTATAGATAGCTTCTAAACATTCGTTATTGACTACATAATATGATAGAGTAACATTTACCTCGCCTCCTCAACTATAACCTCCTTGGTTATTTGGTTATATACAATGTTTTACAGAATCAGGCTTCTATACAATATACATATAGAAGAAAATAGTTCTTAATATTATACTTTTGTGTTTTAAGTGCAGTGGAATAAGCCCATATTTTGTTTTCCAGTAGACCAACTTATTATCAAAAAAGTGAGTTAAAACTGCCAGCGACCCCTGGCATTTCGAGTTCCAGTTCTCTCGAATTGCGAAAAGTCCTCAGCTGGTGTCTACATGGCTGTAGGTCGGCCATTTTTATTCGTAGGATGAGATAAATTACCTTCCTAACGTGCCTAGGATTTTTTTGTCCTATGCACATTCCTAGGACAAAAAATGTATTTATAAATGTTATATAGGAGTTTCTGGGCATTTTTCTGGTCCCAGGCACACACACATATATATATATATATATATATATATATATATATATATATATATAATATATATATATATACATATATATATATATATCATATATATATATATATAATATATAAAACATATATATATATATATACTATATATATATATATATATATATATATATATATATATATATATATATATATATATATATATATATATATAATTGGGTGAGTATTAACTTATTAACTTTCCATTTCTTTATTTTCAGTTGTTCTATTCCTTCTTCAAGTCTCTGATCGGAAAAGATGTTGTTGTTGAGCTGAAAAATGATTTGAGGTATGTATGATGTCTGTCTTTTTATGCAGTGAAAGAGTAACCTCATTGTCATTTGATATGTATCGGATCATTTAACAATTTTATTATATGAAAGATATTTTCTTTGCTATTTTCCAGTATATGCGGCACACTTCACTCCGTTGATCAGTACCTGAACATCAAGTTGACAGACATCAATGTGACTGACACCGAGAAATACCCACACATGGTGAGTGACACTGCTTGGCGGGCAGCTTCAATGCAAATGATTGGCTATGACATGCCCATACCTCAGGCAGGAATAATATCTAGGTTTGAAGAAAAAAATGTGTTGCAATTCACTGCCTAACCCGCTGGCGCCAGACGATGTTGACAGGTCAATCCACCCCAGTGCCTTTCAATATACAGTAAAACCTCTTTAAGTTGGAACAATAGGGGCTCTACTTCACTTTCCGACTTACCGAATATTACAACTTATTGGAAATTTTCACCCCCCCCCCCCCCTGTACAATAAATGCACAAAAACTACAATAAATAAACTTGAATAAAAAATATAATAAATATAACAAAAAATCAGCACTCACTTGTCAAATTTGGTGCAGTGGTTGAGTCTTGTCAGCAGAAGGAGGTTTTGTATGTAGTACACTATTTTTCAACCACTACTCTGAATCACTATTGCTAGCAAAAATCTGGGCATCAGATCAGACATAGTGAAGCTGGATACCAAGTCACACAAGGACTTAAAAACACTGAGAAGGGGTAAAGTCACAAGATAGGAACGAGCGAGGTCGTGGTGTGCAGAGTGTGGCCGCATGTGCGAGACTGACTGTGGCTGTCACCCGGGCTGTGGTGTGTTACTCAGTGTTTACTAAGCAGTAGTACGGGGGTAACAGTGACAGGGTTCCCAGTATGAATACAAAAGTATCATTTGCATACTTTTTGCGTTACTAGTAAGTTTTTATGACGCTGAAGAAAAGGATACGATATTGACTGTATAGTTCAATAATGGATACTTTTTGTTGATTTTTTTATTATAATTGGATACTTTTTATTCTCTATATTATCAATAGCCAGCAATTATAACCATCATAATTTTTTACTGTTACAAGTGAATCCTAATGAAAACCCGTAATTACTACATCTCCCTTAAAGGAAGTTACGGTCACTCCGAGATTCCCTGGACACGTTTTGGTATGGGGATGGTGAGGCGCTGTTCTCGTATTGTCGCCGCGGCCGGGCTTATCTCAGACACCTCCAGTTTTTGTCCGTGTGAGCTGAGATCTGCCTGGCTGACAATGTACAGGGAGGTCCCGAAGATATGAGCAGTTAGGTTCCACCTGGCATACTCGTAAAGCGAAATCTCGTATAGCGAAATACATAACTAATGGTAAAATATAGGTTTGGTTCCAGGACCCCATCAAAGACATATTTTTCAAGCTAAAATAAACTACCAAACACAACAAACACACAGCGTCTATATTACCCACACTGTACTACCTATTCTGTAGAAAAAAGCATTCTGAAAGAGAAAATAGCACACATAATAACAACTGCACATTAATTAAGCATAAAACATACATAACAAGCAAAAAAGACGTTGTACTGTAGCGGACGCCGCGTGATACAAGAGAGGGTAGTGTAGCGGTCCCAAGGTTGGGGCAGCACACCTGGCTAATTACCCCTAAGGGTCAGGCCACGCCATATGTTTAATTACCTACCCTTCAGGTCACGCCTTGCTAGGGGTGACCTGACTGCAGTCCCAAGGTTGGAGCAGCACACCTGGCTAATTACCCCTAAATGTCAGGCCCCGCCATATGCTTAATTACTCTTCAGGTCACGGCTTGCTAGGGGTGACCTGACTGGGGTCAACCAAATCCCCCTTTGTCCAGCCTGGGAGTGGTAGGGCATGTATTTTGAACTTGATAATTTTACTCACCCCAGTTTGAATGTCCTATCATTGGATTTGCAATCTCGTATTTTCGAAAATAGACCCTAGTTTACTCAGCTCGTATAATTGATTTCTCGTATACCGAATGCTCGTATAACGGGACCTCCCTGTATACATTTTCGTATTTCTGCCAATTTTTTTCTGTGATTATGCTCAAATATAGCACTTACTCCCTGTATAGTTAGTGTTTAAGGTCAATGTAATGGAAAATATACCTAATTTATCCTGTATTTGTCATATGGGAGAGAGAGCGAGAGAGCCTATCTGCAGTGATTAAATCTCATCAAAAGACATTTTGTTTTTGGTCAGTCTGAATTTCGTCTAAGATTCCTCATATGCAAGGGGGAGCCCGCAGTCTGCACGGCCTTGTGACGACCCAAGTTCATTCGCAGACAGGCAGGCAGGCAAAACCTTGCTGGGAGTGGACTTAACGTAGACGGTAGACCAGAGATACGTACTGTATGTTGTAAGGATTGGCCATTGGTCATGATCTGGGTGTTAGTGTTTATTCTTACATACATTCAGTTATAGGAATTGATATGTCATTGTAGCTGAAATTTCTTATCATGCTAGTGGAAAACCTACTAAACCAGTATTTCTTAACCTTTTTACCACCACGCCCCTGTAGTAGTTAGTCCTTGCCTCCATGCCCCCCCCTTCACTTCTTCAACCAAGCCATTCTATGCTGCCAGGCAGCCCAGGAACTTTGGCTGCAAATCATAAGGTGTTAATCAACATCTTCTTGTGACCTTTGACGCTTGGTATCGCTTCATTGGTCCTCTTCAACTTTGTCTCCTTATCTTGTCAACTCTTCTCTTGGGAATTTCACATGGGATTTTAATTCCTTGTCTTCTTTGTGTTCTTTTCTCCCAGCACTGTTAGGAACATTTTAGTGAAGTTTACAATACTTTCCGTTTCCTTTCTGTCTCCATACAGCCCTAAGACCGTACACAGGGCCCCGTCTTCCTGCTCTAGCCTCCTGTCCCACTTCTCTCTGCCTAGGACTGTTACGTTTGAAGCTATTAACCTTTCCCTCTGGCTCCTATAGTTGTTGTTGCATTCCACAATGACATGTTCTACGGTTTCTTTCTTTCCTACTCTGCAGCTACAATTCTGGTTCTCCAGTTCCCTGTTCCTTCCGTTGGCTTCCAAGGTCCCTGTTCTTGCTTAATATAGTAACTTACTCCCCCAGTCTCCTACATGCCAGGTCATCCCCTCTGGTTTCTGTTTCCTCCTTTACCACTGCAATGTTGATTTCCTGGCCATTCCCTCCTGCCATATAACAAACCCGTTCTTCTCAATTTTCTTTTTCATATCTCTTATCTCCATCTCGTTCCACTCCTCTCTCACAGTTTCTCTCCTTTTCCATCTCTCTAGTTCCTTCTTCCAGGTGGAACTTGGTCAATTTTCCTGGGATATTTTCTTTGCCCATCTATCTTCACTAAGTCTTTCAATTTTCTTGTGGAACACCAGTTTTCCTTTAATTATCCTTTCCCTGAAGGTGCTCCGTCCCATGTCTCCCCTTATGGCCTCTACAGCAGTGCTCCTACAAGCTCCTAGTCCCCATCTGCCTACTGTGTTCTGAGCCTTTTCCAAGTTCATGATGTCTCCTTCCCTGTACTGAGTCACTTCTGACCCATACAGACAATAGGGTACAGCCACCCCCTTCCATAAACTCCTGCCTACTTCATATTTATTAATGACTGTTGCCACCATTGATAATTATGCCTGACATCCTCCTTGCCTTGCCTTCATTAACTCTCTTCTGCTTTTCACCGCCTATCCCTTCCTTGTTCACTTCCATTCCAAGATATATCTTATCCACTACTAGGATACTATTCTCGAGCATCCACTGACTCCTACCTTCACTGTTAAACTCCATGACTTTACATTTCTTTTCACTAAACTTCAGGTCCCATTCCCTTCCATATGTGTTTGTTATGTGTAAAATCTCCTCCATTTCATCCTTACTTTCTGCCATCAGCACTAAATCATCAGCATAGGCCAGACACCCTAACTTCTCTCCTCCTATTGCTACTCCTTTACCAGACTTCCTAATTCTTACTATCAGTTTCTCTAAATATATGTTAAATAATGTTGGGGACATGACACATCCTTGCCTAACTCTTATATTATTTTCCATCCAGCCAGTTGTAATGTCAACTATGAGTAAATTTCATTTCGTTCCCTTCATACAAGCTGTTTATTACTTCCACCACCTTTGTATCTACTCCAATGTGCCTTAGTAACCTTACTAACTTTCCTCTATTTACTGTGTCGTACGCCTTTTCAATACTAAGTAAAGCTCCCTCTTCTCTTGTCTGTTTCTTTCAATAATTTTTTCAGTGTAAATATATTTTCCATTCCACCTCTGCCTTTCCTGAACCCACTTTGCTCCTCTCCTTACACCTTGTTTTCCTCTATCCACACTTTCAATTTCTCATTAACCCGCTGAGTACCAGCTAAATATAATAAAAAGTACACCCGCAGCCCAGCTGATTTTTTTTTATTAAAAAGGTGAAAATTGAAGAAAACTAAAATTATGACACCTCAAAAAAATGGGGGTTCTAGGGGGGGTGGGCACCCTCAGACATCAGTTGATGCCGGCCTGGTTTCAAGGTTCCTGCGCGCCTAGCCCTCAGCTGAGCGCGCAGCATGGCAGATGTATGATGCGTCCAGTTTTCGGGTGGCGGTTATTTTCACACCACCCGAGCATCATGTGTGCCTTCATAGTTCATAATATACCACGTATGTATCACATAATGTCATAATAAGTCAATTTCAAGTGTGATAAGTGGACATAGTAAAGTTTTCTAAATGAGGACGAGTGGCAGTCCGCCCTAGCGTCCCGATAACCATGGCGACGGGCGGCCATGATGGATTTGTAGCCCGGGTAATGGGTATAGTGTTTTTATCACACTCCCCTACATCAGAGCTAGGCCAGCAGGACCGAAGGGGTTGCCGAGTATCGGTACGTATTGACAACACCCTTACAAGTATCCCACACAAATTTCAAGCCACTAGCTACCATACTACCGGAGTAAATAAGGTCCAAAGTCGCGGCAAAAAAAGTGGATAAGCTCGCGCCTCTAATCCGCCCGCCCCCACCCGCGCGGCGAGCCCACGCAGTTGCCGGGTACCGCCACTGTTGCCCCACATATTAAGGAGTGCACCATACCATATTCAGGCCATTCCTTACCATAGAAGCCGCGTACCAGATTTTTAAATGGCGGACGCACAGGGTGTGTCGCTGGGACTGGGCGTTACATACATAGTGGACGCATCACATGCATCGCTGGGACTGGGCGTTACATACATAGTGGACGCATCACATGCATCGCTGGGACTGGGCGTTACATACATAGTGGACGCATCACATGCGTCGCTGGGACTGGGCGTTACATACATAGTGGACGCATCACATGCGTCGCTGGGACTGGGCGTTACATACATAGTGGACGCATCACATGCATCGCTGGGACTGGGCGTTACATACATAGTGGACGCATCACGAGCGTCGCTGGGACCCAGCGTGTTAATATAATAATTTCAAAAACCTTGGCTAGTATGTTCATGACAGCTTTTTTTTTTTTTTTTTAATCACAAAGGACTGGCCAAAGGCACAACAAAAAGAGGTAACACAAAGCCCGCTTAGTTGCCAGTCCCTATAAAGAAGACAGTAAGAGACTAAAAAAAGGGGGGTGGGCCAATTTAGTTCGGGAGGTGTTGTCACTCTTCTCTTGAAAAGATTTAAGTCATAGGAAGGTGGAAAAATAGAAACATGAAGAGAGTTCCAGAGTTTACCAGTGAAAGGGATGAAAGAGTAAAGATACTGATTAAATCTTGCATTAGAAAGATGGACAGAATAGGGATGAGAATGAGTAGAAAGTCTTGTGCAGCGAAGCCACAGGAGGGGGGAGGCATGCAGTTAGCAAGTTCAGAAGAGCAGTGAGCATGAAAATAACAGTAGAAGATAGCAAGAGAAGCAACATTGCGGCGGTGATTTAAAGATTGAAAAGTCAGTCAGAGGAGGGGAGTTGATGAGACGAAAAGCTTTTGACTCAACCCTTTTTAGGAGAGCTGTATGAGTGGATCCTCCCCAAAAATGTGAGACATACTCCATACATGGGCGGATAAGGCCCCTGTATGCTAGCAACTGGGAGGGAGAAAAAAAAAAGGATGCAGACGCCACAGGACACCTAACTTCTTAGAAGCTGTTTTAGCAAGAGATGAGATGTGAAATTTCCAGTTCAGATTTTTAGTAAAGGATAGTCCAAGAATGTTCATTGTAGAAGAAGGAGACAGTTGAGTGTCATTGAAGAAGAGGGGATAGTTATCTGGTAGGTTTTGTCGAGTAGATAGGTGAAGAAATTGGGTTATTGAGGTATTGAACAAAACAAGGTTTGCTTTGCCCCAATCAGAAATTATAGAAAGATCAGAAGTTAGGCGCTCGGTGGCATCTCTCTGTGAATCACTTTAGTTCCTGTTGAGTTGGACGTCTAATAAACGACGTTGAAAAATGCAGGGTAGAATCATCAGCGTAGGAGTTGATAGGGCTTTGAGTTAGACTTACAAGATCATTAATAAATAATAGAAAGAGAGTGGGTGATAGGACAGAACCCTGGGGAACACCACTATTGATAGATTTAGGAGAAGAACAATGTCCGTCTACAGTAGCTGCAATAGAACGGTTTGAAAGGAAACTTAAGATGAATGTACAGAGAGAAGGATAGAAACCGAATGAGGGTAGTTTGGAAATTAAAGATTTGTGCCAGACTCTATCAAAAGCTTTTGATATGTCAAGGGCTGCAAAAGTTTCACCGAAACCCCTAAAGGAGGATGACCAAGATTCAGTTAGGAAAGCAGTAGATTGCCCTTTACGTAAACCATACTGACGATCAGATAGAAGATTGTGAGATGCTCAAGAATCTTCTTATTAAGTATAGATTCAAAAACTTTAGAAAGGCAGGAAGTCAAAGCTATAGGACAATAGTTTGAAGGATTAGAACGGTCACCCTTCTTAGGAACAGGTTGGATGTGAGCAAACTTCCAGCAAGAAGGAAAGGTGGAAGTAGATAGACAAAGACAGAAAAGTTTGACCAGGCAGGGTGCAAACACAGAAGCACAATTTTTGAGAACAATAGGAGGGACTATGTCAGGACCATAAGCCTTCCGAGGATCTAGGCCAGAAAGGGCAAAGAATACATCATTACGAAGGATCTTAATAACAGGCATAATATAGTCAGAGGGTGGAGAAGGAGGAACAAGCCAACAGACCAACCAGAGTGGATTTTTCAGCAAAGGTTTGAGCGAAGAGTTCAGAAATAGATGAGACAGCTGTGGAGCCATCTGGGTGAAGCATAGGAGGGAAAGATGAAGAAGAAAAATTGTTAGAGATGTTATTAGCTAGATGCCAGAAGTCACGAGAGGAATTCAATTCAGAAAGATTTTGACATTTTCTATAAATGAAGGAGTTTTTGGTAAGTTGAAGTAAAGATTTGGCATGATTACGGGCAGAAATATAATGGGCATGAGTTTCAGGAGATGGATGGTTACGGCACCGTCTGTGAACTGCCTCTATGGGTCTATAATTGGCTATGTCCTCCCTATCTTTTCCTCCTTTGTGTTTTAGGGTCACACTGCTCTTTTTCCAGTCCTGTGGTACGCTGCCTTGTTCAACCACTGTGGCACAAATGGCATACAGTAAACCCTCACTATAACGAACCAATTGAGGGGAAGGGGGTGACGTTATATCCGAGGGATCCTAACTTTTCGCATTAAAAACTTTTTTTCGTTATATGAGATGAAAGTTTGCTATTTCCGACCATTTCCGTGTACAATTATTCGCCCACTTACGACCTACGCAACTTACGACTGTTCGACTTTACGACCAGCGGTAAATGCTGATTTAAAAAAAAAAAAAATTTTTTTTATTGATTTGTGGCTATAGCACCGTTAGGCAGTGACCTCCAAGGGTGGGATAGTAGGCCCTGGAGGCACACTTGAGGGCTGTGATGGTTGGCCCTCGCCCGTGGTGGCGCAGGCAGGATTGTTATAGTGACGCCTGGGATTAGAGGCTCATGCCGCCCCCTTGTGTGAAGGCATAGGGTGCACTCGCAATCCAAGGTAGAGTTAATGGGCAGCATGTGGGTGTTCTTAGGCCACTCGACGGTGCAGAAAGATTTTGGTTCTCATCGGGGATTGAACTCGGTGATACGATGGTTATAACAATAATGAACAATGAAAATATTGATAAAATATGACTGAAAGATGATTATAATATCATTCATTACACATATTATCATTCTGCCTGCGCCACCATGGGCGAGGGCCAACCATTACAGCCCTGAAGTGAACCTCCATGGCCTACCATCCAGGCCTTAGTAGTGTTACGAACGTGACAATACTCACACAAAACAGCAAGAGGTCGTCAACAAAACACTTGAATGGTTTACACACTAATATTTAATCTTAACTGTTGAAAACAAACAACAAACACAAAAGTGGATAATGAGAAGAATTCCCGGTTCTTTTACGCAATCCTCAAAGAGACTTTTCCCTCACTAGTCATTCTGACACAACACTGCTAACACATATATGATAATAATAATCACACAGAGAAACAACGTAACAAAATTAACACCAGACATAAAACCCAAACTTAACACTAGAACTAAACGTTGCTCTCAGAAACTTACTTACAACACTACTACATACTGCTGGAGGAGAAGGAGAGAGGACAAGTCACACACTCACGTGAACCACGAGGCCGGAGAAGAGAGTCTGCCGCAGTGTAGGCGGAGCGGGTTTATATTGGGGTAAGAACACGTCCCGAAGCCGTGTTCGAGGTCTCACCCACGATTAACAAAGCACGTAAGGAGTTAACAGGGTGGAATATTCGAACCATTAATACGTATTTCGAACCATACCTCACAGTAGTCACTGCCTACATGCGCTATAGGCACAAATGTAAAAAAAGAAAATGTATATATATATATATATATATATATATATATATATATATATATATATATATATATATATATATATATATATATATATATATATATATATATATATATATATATATATATACAAACCTCGATTTCCCGGACTAATAGGGGGGAGCACTGGTCCGGGAACCGCAAAAGTCCGGGAATCGCAAGTTAAAAAAAAAAAAAAAAAAAAAAAACGATGCCATTACCCACCCCCGGACGTTTATCCTACTCTAGTATTTACTGTCCGGCAACCGCCAATATCAACTACCCCGCCGCGGACTTTTACGTCCGCTGAGCATGCAGCCACCTGGCGGGAGGCAGCAGAAAGTGTTCAATAGTCTCAAGAGACGTTCCTGCACCAGGGGCAGTGGGGGTCAGGGGACTAACGGAGGCTGTGCAGGTGAACCGTGAGTGTCGTGTGCCCAAATGTAAACAATACGATCGCTGAGCATGCTACCACCTGGCGGGAGGCAGCAGAAAGTGTTCAATAGTCTCAGAAATGTTCTTGCACCAGGGGCAGTGGGAGTCAAGGGACTGACGGAGGCTGTGCAGGTGAACCGTGAATGTTGTGTGCCCAAATGTAAACAATACGACCGCTGAGCATGCTGCCACCTGGCGGGAGGCAGCAGAAAGTGTTCAATAGTCTCAAGAGACGTTCCTGCACCAGGGGCAGTGGAAGTCAGGTGACTGACAGAGGCTGTGCAGGTGAACCGTGAATGTTGTGTGCCCAAATGTAAACAATACGACCGCTGAGCATGCTGCCACCTGGCGGGAGGCAGCAGAAAGTGTTCAATAGTCTCAAGAGACGTTCCTGCACCAGGAGCAGTGGGAGTCAGGTGACTGACGGAGGCTGTGCAGGTGAACCGTGAATGTTGTGTGCCCAAATGTAAACAATACGACCGCTGAGCATGCTGCCACCTGGCGGGAGGCAGCAGAAAGTGTTCAATAGTCTCAAGAGACGTTCCTGCACCAGGAGCAGTGGGAGTCAGGTGACTGACGGAGGCTGTGCAGGTGAACCGTGAATGTTGTGTGCCCAAATGTAAACAATACGACCGCTGAGCATGCTGCCACCTGGCGGGAGGCGCGGACACTGACCACGGGTGACAGGAGACGCTCGAACCGCCGGACAACTTGGTCAATTTACGAACAGGACCAGGTATTTCAACGTAAAAAAAAAAAAAAAAAAAAAAAAAAAAAAAATGTCCGAGACTGACATATCCCCGGACCTCGGATTTTGTCCGGCAAATCCGATATCCGGGAAATCGAGGTCCGGGAAATCGAGGTTTGTGTGTATATATATATATACCGTAAATGGTGGAGCATAAGTCGACCAGGCGTAAAAGTCAACCCCAAAATTATTAGCTCAAGATTACGGGTTAGGCCTATACTTGCCGTAGAAGTCGGCCCCAAAAATACGGTAGGCTACTGGTAGGCCAAAGCTTGAATGTGGATAGGCTACGGTACGGTATACGGTAACCTGTCACAAAAACACATAACACCACACCACTTATATGAAGATATGAATCTACCACACCACTTATATGAAGATATGAATCTTTACTATAGGTCCGCCTCTTGTTTTCACTTGAAAAGCACCATAGTCCCCTGATAGTACCGCTACATACTGTATATTATAGTAAAACACGATAATACCCAAGATTGGACTGCACTTGCCCTCTGCCATTTGCATTCACTAGTGTTTACACTTTGTGTATCAGCTGTTTCCATCAGCTGTTGGAAACAGCTGTGGGTGGAACTGCTGCTAGAAGTCTTCTCCAGTTATCGCTTTTGCTCTGGAAGTGGTGCATATTATAGTTGTCTGACTGGAGTTACGGTAGTTGGTGTACAGCGATTGTTAGTAGTGCTGTTCCACTTGTTTGGTAGTCGGTGGTAAAGGATCGCATTTTATCCTTGCCGTATAAGTCAACCCCTAGTTATGGAGATATATTTTCAGGCAGAAAGAGTCGACTTGTACCCCGCCAATTACGGTGTATATTTTTTTTATAACATAGGCCGACTTACGTCCAGTTCTACTTACGACCGGTCAGCCGGTCCCAATCACGGTCGTAAGTCGACCACTCGGTGTATAATGAACTTGGTTATATCAGATGAAAGTTTGTATACAGTCGACCCTCGATTTAACGGAATTCGGATTTAACGGACTCCATTCACGAGACAAATTTGCGGGCAAGAATGGCATATCAGACCGCTTATCTTCGCTCGAATCTTCAACTCAACATATTTTTTATTTTTATTTTGAAATGCTTGAGTTTTAAGGAGTTTTAATGTATCAGATATTAATTAATATAAGGTAGGAGCCTGTGTTGCTAGTGATTTAGTTGTAGAAGGTGTGCATGTGGGTTAAAATAGTGAATAGTACCGAGCCGAGTAATGGAATTTTCCGACTTTTAGAACGTAGATATATTAAGGGGGAAAAAAGCATGCAAAATTCAAAAGGTCAATTTTCTCAGAAATAGTTAACTCATTGTTCTTCCTTTTCTTTTCACTTCCACCAGTAGGTGTTCCTGGACGTTTGGGAGCCATAATACCAATAACAGACCTGTAGAAGTACACAAAATAACAGTGTACACAACTCTACAGTCACAACACCACTGAACAATAACAACAAACAAATCGGTGGGAGAAACCAAGCGGCCTAGTGTGGTGGCACCTAGCGGCCGACCCAGCAACTACGCGCCGGGTTTTGGGTGTTCTGCCGTGTTTTGGAAAATCCGGAACCATAGCAGAGTTTTGGGTGTTGCCGAGTCTTGGGATGCCGAGTTTGGGAACTTCAACCTGTAGTATGTATTACAATTTCTTGATTTCTTCTTGTGACTTCTTTCTCTTAAGTTTCGCTTCGTAGGTCCTCTCCTCTCCTCTCCTCTCCTCTCCTCTCCTCTCCTCTTCTCTTCTCTTCTCTTCTCTTCTCTTCTCTTCTCTTCTCTTCTCTTCTCCTCTCCTCCTCCTCCTCCTCCTCCTCCTCCTCCTCCTCTCTCCTCCTCCTCCTCCTCCTCCTCCTCCCCTCCTCCTCCTCCTCCTCCTCCTCCTCCTCCTCCTCCTCCTCCTCCTCCTCCTCTCCTCGTGTTAGCCGAAGCCGCCACCCTGGGAGACTGCAAACCGTCACACACACACACACAGCTGTTCGCCTGCACTGTTTTCGTCGATAGTAAACAATCATGGCTCCGACACCTAGGCAGGCTATCGCTGCTATACACTTAATTATGTATATTGTCAATCGTAGGATAGCATAACGAGCTAAAAATGTGCATGGATGCGTTCATGGTTGGCTCGTCGGAACTCGTCACTCGCCCTCTAATATCGATGGAGAAAGTGCTGGTGTGACGGCGCCTTTAAGTGTCCGCCAGTCGGAGCGCATAGTACATATTTATGACAGTCGGAGCGCATAGTACATATTTATGACAGTCGGAGCGCATGTTTATAAGCTCAGTTTAAGTTGTGTTCACCTGTTTTTCGGTGGTTTTTTTATGCTTATTTAGACTTGTTCAGTGCAGTGAAGTTATTATGGCATCGAAAGAGAAGGGAAGTGGTAAAAGAAAGCTTGTGAATTTAAGTATTGCAGAGAAATTAGAATGTATTAAGAAGGTGGAATCCTGTTTCTGTCGCCCGGGTGTGTGACGAGTATGGAGTAAAGAAACAAACAGTGAGTGATATTCACAAGTCTAAGGAGAAACTCAGAGAATATGCTGTGATATTCAATGTTGATGCAAGTAAGGATAGGAAAGGAGTAATACATTTTCGACAACACATGAAAGTTCCTCAGAGTGTACCTACATGTGTCTTACATGTCTAACGACAACACTTCTGCTGTCGCGGCCACGCTGCCAGGCGTGGATGAGCGCTTTGCTTGTATTTTGGAGCCTGGAGAATTACTACCTTTACCTCTTCTAATACCAGTCCCGAGCAGTCGTGGGCGAGCGTGCCAAATCCGAATTTAGCGCCAGTCACTGTTTACCTCCCAACATAGTTATGCGGTCTGGTTGTGTTTGTGATTATTTCTTATCTATTTCACAATTTTCCCTGTGTTTTTCTTATATTTTCACACCCTTTGGAAAATACCCTCGCAGTAACGGACAATCGGCTTTAACGGACCACTTCTCCCCCCTTTTAGTCTGTTAAATCGAGGGTCGACTGTACTTACATACAACAGCCGTCACAAATACAGGGAGGTCCAGAAGATACGAGCAGTTAGGTTCCACCTGGCATACTCGTAAAGCGAAATCTCGTATAACGAAACACATAACTAATGGTAAAATATAGGTTTGGTTCCAGGACCCCATCAATTAAAAGAAAAAAAGAGAGAGAAAAAAGATGTTTTTCCAGCTAAAATAAACTATAGCAAACACAACAAACTCTCAAACTCTCAAATATAGGGCTCTATATACCACACCACCACATAAAACACAGTGAATTAAGAGTGTGACAGCATAGTAGGACAGAGCACAAATAAGTCACAATAAGCACATTAAGTAAACCAGCAAATCACTAAAATCGACTCACAAGGCACAATACATACAACCAACAAAGACGTTGTATGTACTCTTGGGGACGCCGCGTGATACACTTGACTCGAGAGGGTAGGGTAGGTAAGGGACAAGGGAGGGGTGCGCAGACCTCTTCCACTGCCTACAAACTCGTCTCTGCGCATCTGAATCATTGTACATTGTCCAGGGTTGTGAATTTTTGTAGGCCACATTGTCTTACCGAGCCACCAGAATGATCATATTTTTGTTTGCTCGCTGCGAGCTTGGACACCTATTTCAGCCGAAATCAGGTGTCATATAGGCTTGTAAATTGTTTCCACGAATGTGTGGGCAAGAAAGATAGGCTCAAAGGAAGAAATTTGGCACAGAAGGTTATATTTCGTCTCTTAACTCATTGTCCAAGCGAGCGAAGCGAGCTTTTAGCATATATGCTAAAATTCGTAATATATTGTGCCTGGCGACATTAGTGCAGTGGCAAAAGTAGTGCATTAGTGCATTGGAAATAAAATGTGTTCGTAGCCTTCACAACAACAGTGTCTTAGCGCCGCCGAGAGGCAGGCCGCTCGTGTTAGGCCTCATATAACCACTATAACTCGTGTTTCTAATGCCGTTATAGGTGTTATTTAGGGTTAGCGTGTTGTTATATACGTGGTAGGGTGTGTGTGAGGTGTTAAATATGCCATTTTAGCCGTGGGTACAGAGAGGAGGAAGAATAACAATTATGAAATACCACCACCACCACCACCACCACCACCACCACCACCACCACCACCATCAGATTGATTATCGTACAACCTTAGGTAAAATCATATAGTCAGTAAATGACTTTATAATTTTAGTAAATAACTTGTAATTTACTTTAGTAAATAACTTGGTAATTTTACTCACCACAGTTTGAATGTCGTGGCATTGGATTTTCGATCTCGTATATTGAAAATAGACCCTAATTTACACATCTCGTATCATCGGATTCTCGTCTATCGAATGCTCGTATAACGGGACCTCCCTGTACAGTATTTTATGGTTTATAAGATGCTGCATCTTGGAAGACGCACCCTGATTTTGGAAAGAAATCTCTAAGAAAAAAGAAAAAACCCAGACCACCAAAACTGTTATCCGATATAGTAATTTTCACACAAGAACACACTCTTATTCATTATCTCCATTCAGCACTGCTCATCAGCCATTTTTATTTTCTAGCTTGTATGCGATAGTATAAGTAAATCGTCATGTTGGCTGGCTGAACATGCACACGCAAGTCGGAAGTCGGACGGCGGGAGTGAAAACAAACCCAACCGCGGCGGTGTGCAGCCGTGTGCCTGCCTGGTGTGCCGATCAGCTGAGTCTGGCTTAGTCGTCCTGAGTGTAAACACCTCTCACGTCCTCCCGTGTCTCACTACGTTGCCTGCCTATTTTATTAACATCTGGGTTTCTTTGAAAGATGTATCATAATGAAAAAAAAGATATACCATAATTGAAATTCCCTCAAAATGTATGGTACAGGTGTGCGACTGATTGAAAAACTTTGTCGGCCCGTATCTCAAAACAAGGTTTATGAGGTTTCAAAAGTCAATATCTCAGCCAATTTTTATTTATTTTTTGTGAAACAAAAGTTAGAAACAAATAAATAAATCATTGTTCTTCAAACTAATGTTGAGTTTTTGTTCATAGCTATGAACTCAAATTTTTGGCTTATTTTTCTCAACAAATTTTTTTCCTACAGTAAACCCTCGCTTTGCAGACCTCTATACAGTAAACCCTCGCTTTGCAGACCTCTATACAGTAAACCCTCGCTTTGCAGACCTCTATACAGTAAACCCTCGCTTGACAGACCTCTATACAGTAAACCCTCGCTTTGCAGACCTCTATACAGTAAACCCTCGCTTTGCAGACCTCTATACAGTAAACCCTCGCTTTGCAGACCTCTATACAGTAAACCCTCGCTTTGCAGACCTCTATACAGTAAACCCTCGCTTTGCAGACCTCTATACAGTAAACCCTCGCTTTGCAGACCTCTATACAGTAAACCCTCGCTTTGCAGACCTCTATACAGTAAACCCTCGCTTTGCAGACCTCTATACAGTAAACCCTCGCTTGACAGACCTCTATACAGTAAACCCTCGCTTGACAGACCTCTATACAGTAAACCCTCGCTTTACAGACCTCTATACAGTAAACCTGCGCTTGACAGACCTCTATGTAACAAACTTCAACTTTAACCAACTTTTTCTGCCTGTCCAGTATATGCAAGCATTTACCAAATAAGTTCGGTAAATGCTGGGTTTGGTTCAGTGGTGGCCTGGCCGAACATGTACATGCAGGTCGGTTGGCAGCAGTGGAAGCAAAGCTGAGCAGGCGGTGCGCTCTGATCAGTCTAGCTTTGTCTGCCCGATTGTAAACACCTCTCGCATCCTTCCGTGCCTCACCACGTTGAACGAACAACGAACAAAGTTCATTATACACTACCCTCCCGAGTTTCGCGCTTGCTTTCTTCCGGAGGCATAGCGCGAAACTCGCGGATCGCGAAACTCGGGTATTATAAACCCTGTAAAAATGTTTATTTAGTCTGGTTTTTTTTTTTTTTTTTTTTTTTTTTTTTCTTTCTTTCTTTCCCTCCCCCTTTGGTGTGTGTGTGCCTACAGCGCCATTAGGCAGTGACCTCCAGGGGTGGGATGGTAGGCCCTGGAGGTTAACTTGAGGGCTGTGTACCTACCGTATTTTACAGCTTATAAGACTCACTTTTTCCCCAAAATAATATCCTGAAAATGCCCCAAGCCCCTGTCCACCCAGCAGTCAATGGGTACTGGGTGTTAGCCTAGGGTTTGTGACCCGCCTCCCGGGGTGGTGGCTTCGGCCAACACTACGTAGAGAAGAGGAGGGAGGAGAGGAGCTTGAGATTGAGCTTGAGATTGAGCTTGAGTTGCGAGTCACCCAGCGGATGCTGTTTTGGTCTAAGTGAGTGAGCTTGACACATATCTTGTCAGCTGATGGTTGTGTGACAGTGTTATACGGCAATAACACTGTCACAATGCCTTCCTCTCTTCTCTCCTGTCTCCTCCAGTACCTCCAGAAACCACAGTACCACACACATCATGGTTAATCACTTATAAAGGAGTATTTTGTGGTAAATAGTAAGATAAGGTGCTACTTATTTTGATGTGTTACCTATCTTATGCGACACCGGCTGTTCCTGTAGAGAAAAACGCAAACAAATGGAAAAAACAAAGCAAAACTACATACAGCTATACTAAGCCTATTATTATACTATACTAAGCAGGAAGGAAGGAAGATGTGTCCCGTACGTCTCTAATGGGAGGCGGTAGCAGAGTGGGTAGCGTCAAGATATATGTCAAGCTCGAGCACGAGCTTGACAGACGACCTACAAAGTGATACTAAGCAGAAAAGGTCACAAGAAGAAGAAGAAGTCTCCGAGTGGCGTTCTCGGTGATCCGAGTTCGATCCTTGATGAGGGCTGTAAAATCCACTTTAAATCTTTCTCTGCACTGTTGAGTGGCCTAAGAACACCCACATGCTGCCCATTAGCTCTACCTTCGATTGCGAGTGCATCGAAGGATACAGGGGGCGGCATGAGCCTCTAATCACAGGCGTCACTATAGAAATTCTGTCTGCGCCACCACGGGCGAGGGCCAACCATCACAGCCCTCAAGTTAATCTCCAGGGCCTACCATCCCACTCCTGGAGGTCACTGCCTAACGGCGCTGTAGGCACACACACACACCCCCCAAAAAAAAAAAAAAAAAAAAAAAAAAAAAAGCGAAACTCGGGGATATAATGCGCGAAAGTCGGGATGATAAGAATTTAGGACTCAGCGCGAAACTCGAGGATCGCGAAACTCGCATAGCGTAAAACTCGGGAGGGTAGTGTACATGGAAATGGGCGGGAATAGCGAACTTTCACCTCATAACGAACAAAGTTTGTTGTATGCGAAAAGTTCAGATCCCTCGGATATAACTGATTTTTGGATATAACGTCAACTCCTTCCCCCAATTGGTTTGTTACAGCAACGTTTACTGTAATAAAAAACAGATTAATAAAACATTAACAAAAGAAAATAACAGATTTATCAAATTAATTGTTTTGAACAGCAAAAATATATCTCATCCATATTAATTTAAAAAAATCAAAGGGGAAAATTATAATGGAGAAATAAGATTTTGAAAATGTTGAGGGGGGGAGGGAAGGGGGGAAGAAGGGGTTTGGGGCATAATATTGATGTATGTAATGCCACTAAATCATGTTATACATTTCACAGTGATTTAATTAAAAATAATGTCTTTATGGCACAGTCACTATTTTGCCGAACGCTCCCCTTAACCTAACTTAACCCTTTCACGTCACCATTGTCATTAACTTTTTGTTGTCCCGCGTAAACCCATTGTCACCCGAAATGTCACGCGCGGGAAATAAGTTGTACTTCCACCGTGTCTAGAAACTAAACTATCAAACGTATCGAGTTCAATTATGTTTCGTTTTTAAGCTAAGATAATTTCCTATATCATACAATGTTAAAAAAATACGCTAGCGTGAAAATAACTTACAAAACCTCGAGTTAGAAGTGAAAAAAAAAAAAAAAAAAACCTTGCGGCAAAAAATAATATTCCAAAAATCTACTTATCATCATAGAAGATTTTTCTACATTCCATGACATAGCTGAATAAATTTCCTTTCCAATGAAGTATAATATATTGTAATTCGCTCAAAAATAAAGCCATACAACGAAGTGAAAGATAGCGTAATTTTTTTTTTTTAATAAATATATTGTATAATATAATATTATACAATATTATATTATACAAAATATATTTTAATATAATATATTGTAATTCGCTCCAACGGTCAAGTGAATCTCACGTCAACCGCGCGCTTTTTAAGATTCTTAATAAATATTTTAAAATATTATTTTTGGATGACGCTCAAAGACGTCATTTGTACGTATGGCCTACATGTACCGGATGACGCTCAAAGACGTCATTTGTACGTGAAAGGGTTAACTGTTTTTGGCTGAAATAACGGTACATTTTCGGTAACATATGTATCGCCATTATTATTCAATGCACCATGGGAAATTGGAGTTCAAAGTACACAGGATAAAAAGATCTAAACGATGATGTAAATTAAATTTGCTAGTTTTTTAGTGCCCAATACCAAAATTATAATACTCTGGCCTCTGGGTCCTGATTAGTTTATTTTCCTAAAGTTCCTGGGGGTACCTTGGGAAACCCGGGGAAGGTAACTGTGGTAACCTTCACGTGGTAAGTGGTGTCACACTAGCCCTGTGTCCCAGGGTAGCGGGTTGTCACCCACCACAGGCTCAAGGGCTATTGCGACGGAGATGAGCACCAAGGCCACGTGCAGCTTAGTGTATGCCCCCATCTTTACCTTTACCTAAAAGTCAATGCATGTAGTTTCGCAGATTTGAGTTCCACACCGATTACAACAATTCCGATCAGGCGCAAAACTCGGTGCACCACTGTATTTGAAACAATCAGTTAATAGCAAAACCCTCAGTTAGGGAAAGTAAAGGGTGTGGCTTGACCAAAGGATTGCATGGTATTTGAAGCACAGCATAATAATTATTCAAATTGAATAGTCCTTAATGCCGCAGGAAAACAAATTCCGCGAGGACAAATATACCTAATCATCTACGGCGCTTGTGACACGGCTGGGCTGTGACGAGTTGTCTTGTCAACGGCATCCAGCGGGTTATCTCAGGTTTGCATGATTTCATATTGCAATCATATAGCAAACATTCTTTTATATTGACCCTCCTCTTTAGCTGATATGTCATTAACATTATGTACACCAGAACTTTCCTAGCCTGCCCCCACATTCTGGGAAATAGGGCCACTTACTATTGAAGATGGCAGATTTAGTTGTGCATGAATCAGCTTCCTCAGTCTTCTTTCTCGCACCTCTAGTTGTCGGTGAAGAACTGTTTCATCCGTGGCTCAGTAGTGCGCTATGTACAGCTGCCTGTGGATGAAGTGGACACACAGCTGTTACAAGATGCTGCTCGGCGGGAGGCTCAGCAGCAACGTCAATAACAAATTCTTGGCATTAAATAAATTATAATTCAGTTTGTTACTTTTGTAGAGAAATGGTTTTTTTACTTCATTTGTCCATTCGTAAGAGAATGAATATGATGCAGTTAGTATTAGTATTTTGATTATCAGCATCCTAGAGACATGACAGTTTGTTGTATTCTCAAATCTGTCAATTGGCAGACAGTACCTGAGTGACGATGGTGTTCTGTTTGTATGGACTTTTGAGATAAGAAAATTTCAGAATGTCTTTCTTGTCTTTTGTTATCCCAAAATGATAAATTTGAGCTTTGGCGGAGGTTTACTTAAATGCTAAATGCCAGAACATGTGTGTGTAATCATAGCCATTGTAAGTTTGTGACAGTATGCCTGACTAGCGCAACCATCTTCAGGGTGTTACACATGCAATCATAAATTAATTTTACAATACAGGCCCACTCATTATTTTTACTGCATAGGAGAAAATCTGACAATCTGAAAAGAGATAGTCAACCAATGCATTTTGTGAGATCAGCATGGCAGTTCTCACTCTCAGAAAGAAAAAAAAAGTATTTGCATACTAAATGGTTAAATGGAAAGTTGTTTGGTAAATTTACTTCATCTTAACATGTATTGTCTGTGTTAACATTGTCTGTCATGTATTGTCAAATTGATAAGCTCTGAAACTAATCATTCATAGCAATCATATTGCGAGATTTTGTCATATTAAAGAAAAGAAAAAATGTGTAATGTTTTCTTGTACATGTACTGAAAATTGCAGTGTCTAATACATCTTTTTCATTACAGATCCTCTGGTTATTAATTTTTAAGTAATTTATTATGTTCAATCTGTATACTGGACTTGCTACTCGTGCCCCGCACCAACCCGCCCATGACCAGTGGAGGCCAGTTTTGCGATTCCTGACATTTTCGAACATCACTCCCATCTCCCTTCCTATGGTTTATCAGTATAAATGATATACCGTTATCTTAGTAAATGTTTGTTCTATAATATTATGAAATAAAAAACAGTAAATTACACTAAAGAAATGTCATTATGAGAGTGAAGAAATATGCATGAACTCAATATTCACTTAAACTCTTCGCCATTTAATATTTTGCGAGAAAACTTTTTACATGAAACATAGCAATAGAATCGGCTTTACATTAGCTCTCCATTGGTATATTTCGTTTTCTGATAAATGAATTAGAACCATGCATAAATTAGCGTTAACTAAAAATATAACATCATCAATCGGATCGGCAAGTAAAAAAGTGTTCCATGAATACAGTAGACTATGGTTTATCAGTATAAAGGATACACTGTTATCTTCTTAAATATTTTTTCTATAATATTATCAAATAAAAAACTGTGAAATACACTAAAGAAATGCCATTATGAGACTGAAGAAATATGCATGAACTTTTAACATTCATTTAAGTCTTCGCCATTTAATATTTTGTGTGAAAACTTTTTTACATGAAACATATCAATAAAAGCGGAATGTTATTAGCTTTCCATTGATATATTTAGTTTTCTGATAAATGAATTAGAACCATACATAACTTAGAGTTAACTAAAATAATTACATAATCAATCGGGTAATTTTCCCGATAGATGAGGTTATTTATTTAGTTAACGCTAATTTATGAATAGTACTAATTCATTTATCAGAAAACTAAATATATCAATGGAAAGCTAATAACATTCCGCTTCTATTGATATGTTTCATGTAAAATGTTTTCTCGCAAAATATTAAATGGTGAAGAGTTTAAGTGATATTAAGTTCATGCATATTTCTTCACTCTCTTATAATGGCATTTCTTTAGTGTATTTTACTGTTTTTTATTTGATAATATTATAGAACAAACATTTACGAAGATAACGGTATATCATTTATACTGATAAACCATCGGAAGCGAGATGGGAGTGATGTTAAAAAATGTCAGGAATCGCAAAGCTGGCCTCCACTGGAAATAGCCCAAATTTACTTCATCTTAACATGTATTGTCTGTGTTAACATTGTCTGTCATGTATTGTCAAATTGATAAGCTCTGAAACTAATCATTCATAGTAATCATATTGCGAGGTATTTAACTTAGTAGCAAGTCCAGTATACAGTAGCCTTTGGTTCAATATATTGTTGCTTTCAGATCATACGCACATAAAATTATAAGTATTAAAAAATATTATTGCAAACACAAGACAAAGTTTAGGATTTCTCTTTGCACTCCTTGACTTCTGTGTCGTGCCGCCAGGAGATGCATAAGCATGGAAATGCATAAGGCATGGAAAATGGAAGGTTGTAATGAGCTTGATGTGTTTATTCTTTGGCAATTCTTGGACAAAACGGCCTGACATCCACCCATATGAGTCCTCCCTTCCCGTGAAGACAGAGTCCACCTGGCCGGGCTGCGGTGTGGACACCACCCGGCCCCTCTGAGCTATCAGAAGAGACTGGATGGGTCCCTAGTAGATGCCTGCCTGTGATGCAACACAGCACCCCACACTATCAAACTTGTTTTAAATATATATATTTTTTTTAGTTTAAAAAATTCAAATGTACAGGGAGGTCCCGTTATACGAGCATTCGGTATACGAGAAATCAATGATACGAGCTGAGTAAATTAGAGTATTTTCAATATACGAGATCGAAAATCCAATGATAAGACATTCAAACTGGGGTGAATAAAATTATCAAGTTCAAAATGTGCGCCCTACCACTCCTGGGCTGGACAAAGGGGGAATTGGTTGACCCCATTCAGGTCACCCCTGGCAAGCTGTGACCTGAAGGGTAATTAAGCATATGGCGCGGCCTGACATTTAGGGGTAATTAGCAGGTGTGTGGCCCCAACCTTGGGACCGCAGTCAGGTCACCCCTAGCAAGGCGTGACCTGAATTTGCTGGTTTGATTTGCTGACCTGAATTTGCTATGGCTGGTTTACACTGCCACAGACACGGGCCAATACTGTCTCGTATGTCCAAAACTGTTGAGCTTTAAGACTTCATCAACCTAACTACTACACTCCTAGCTCTTCCCACTGAGTGGTTTACACAGAGAGGCTGGCCATGAGTGATGCCATGCGGCGAGAACTACGTCCCCAAACATGAACCCTGAAACATCATCGCATATATACACCCTTCACAGTTCCCAAGTTTATCCAGCATATTAGAAGATTCTTAAGCATCTATCTGCTCACTATCTTCTATCTGATCGTCAGTACGGTTTCCGTAAAGGGCGATCTACTGGCGATCTTCTAGCTTTCCTAACTAAATCTTGGTCATCCTCCTTTAGGGGTTTCGGGGAAACTTTTGCTGTTGCCCTTGACATATCAAAAGGTTCTGATAGAGTCTGGCACATATCTATACTTTCCAAACTACCCTTATTCGGTTTCTATCCTTCTCTCTGTACCTTCATCTTAAGTTTCCTTTCAAACCGTTCTATTGCAGCTACTGTAGATGGACATTGTTCTTCTCCTAAGTCTATCAATAATGGTGTTCCCCTGGGTTCTGTCCTATCACCCACTCTTTCTATTGTTCATTAAATGATCTTCCAAGTCTAACTCAAAGCCCTATCAACTCCTATGCTGGTGATTCTGCCCTGCATATTTCAATGTCGTTTATTAGACGTCCAACTCAACAGGAACTAAGTGATTCACAGAGAGATGCCACCGAGCGCCTAACTTCTGATCTTTCTATAATTTCTGATTGGGGCAAAGCAAACCCTGTTTTGTTCAATGCCTCAAAAACCCAATTTCTTCACCTATCTATTCGACAAAACCTACCAGATAACTATTCCCTCTTCTTCAATAATACTCGACTATCTCCTACAATGGACATTCTTGGACTATCCTTTACTAAAAATATGAAATGGAAATCTCACATCTCATCTCTTGCTAAAACAGCTTCTAAGAAGTTAGGTGTCCTGTGGTGTCTGCGTCCATTTCTTTCTCCCTCCCAGTTGCATGCTCTGTACAGGGGCCTTATCCGCCGATGTATGGAGTATGTCTCACATGTTTGGGGGGGATCCATTTATACAGCTCTCCTAAACAGGGTTGAGTCTAAAGCTTTTCGTCTCTTCAACTCCCCTCCTCTGACTGACTGTCTTCAATCTTTTAATCACTGCTGTGGCCTGGGATGTGTATGGGTGTGTCAGCAGAGCAGGGAAAGTTGAAAGGTGGCGAGAGAGGGACGCGGGGGTGGCACCGACAAGGAGGGAGGCACAACACCGTTGGTGGCGAGTGTGTCGCCGTGCCTCACGTTCCTACAGCGCCCCTTGAAGTATCGCTGGTTGCCTCGCCTGCACTGAGACGGTGCAGAGTGGTCTGGTGTGGAGTGGTGTAAGCCATTGGGTCAGTGTAGTGCCTGGTGTGCAGTGGGTGGTGTGGAGTGGTGTAAGCCATTGGGTCAGTGTAGTGCCTGGTGTGCAGTGGGTGGTGTGGAGTGGTGTAAGGCATTGGGTCAGTGTAGTGCCTGGTGTGCAGTGGGTGGTGTGGAGTGGTGTAAGCCATTGGGTCAGTGTAGTGCCTGGTGTGGAGTGGTGTAAGCCATTGGGTCAGTGTAGTGCCTGGTGTGGAGTGGTGTAAGCCATTGGGTCAGTGTAGTGCCTGGTGTGCAATGGGTGGTGTGGAGTGGTGTAAGCCATTGGGTCAGTGTAGTGCCTGGTGTGCAGTGGGTGGTGTAAGCCATTGGGTCAGTGTAGTGTCTGGTGTGCAGTGGGTGGTGTGGAGTGGTGTAAGCCATTGGGTCAGTGTAGTGCCTGGTATGCAGTGGTGTAAGCCATTGGGTCAGTGTGGTGCCTGGTATGCAGTGGGTGGTGTGGAGTGGTGTAAGCCATTGGGTCAGTGTAGTGCCTGGTGTGGAGTGGTGTAAGCCATTGGGTCAGTGGTGCCTGGTGTGTAGTGGGTGGTGTGGAGTGGTGTAAGCCATTGGGTCAGTGTAGTGCCTGGTGTGCAGTGGGTGGTGTGGAGTGGTGTAAGCCATTGGGTCAGTGTAGTGCCTGGTGTGGAGTGGGTGGTGTGCAGTGGTGTAAGCCATTGGGTCAGTGTAGTGCCTGGTGTGCAGTGGTGTAAGCCATTGGGTCAGTGTGTTGCCTGGTGTGCAGTGGGTGGTGTGGAGTGGTGTAAGCCATTGGGTCAGTATAGTGCCTGGTGTGCAGTGGGTTGTGTGGAGTGGTGTAAGCCATTGGGTCAGTGTAGTGCCTGGTGTGCAGTGGGTTGTGTGGAGTGGTGTAAGCCATTGGGTCAGTGTAGTGCCTGGTGTGCAGTGGGTGGTGTGGAGTGGTGTAAGCCATTGGGTCAGTGTGTTGCCTGGTGTGCAGTGGTGTAAGCCATTGGGTCAGTGTGGTGCCTGGTGTGGAGTGGTGTAAGCCATTGGGTCAGTGTGGTGCCTGGTGTGCAGTGGGTGGTGTGGAGTGGTGTAAGCCATTGGGTCAGTGTGTTGCCTGGTGTGCAGTGGGTGGTGTGGAGTGGTGTAAGCCATTGGGTCAGTGTGGTGCCTGGTGTGGAGTGGTGTAAGCCATTGGGTCAGTGTGTTGCCTGGTGTGCAGTGGTGTAAGCCATTGGGTCAGTGTAGTGCCTGGTGTGGAGTGGTGTAAGGCATTGGGTCAGTGTGGTGCCTGGTGTGGAGTGGTGTAAGCCATTGGGTCAGTGTGGTGCCTGGTGTGGAGTGGTGTAAGCCATTGGGTCAGTGTAGTGCCTGGTGTGCAGTGGTGTAAGCCATTGGGTCAGTGTGGTGCCTGGTGTGCAGTGGGTGGTGTGGAGTGGTGTAAGCCATTGAGTTAGTGTGGTGCCTGGTGTGCAGTGGTGTAAGCCATTGGGTCAGTGTGGTGCCTGGTGTGCAGTGGGTGGTGTGGAGTGGTGTAAGCCATTGAGTTAGTGTGGTGCCTGGTGTGCAGTGGTGTAAGCCATTGAGTTAGTGTGGTGCCTGGTGTGCAGTGGTGTAAGCCATTGGGTCAGTGTGGTGCCTGGTGTGCAGTGGGTGGTGTGGAGTGGTGTAAGCCATTGAGTTAGTGTGGTGCCTGGTGTGCAGTGGTGTAAGCCATTGGGTCAGTGTAGTGCCTGGTGTGCAGTGGTGTAAGCCATTGGGTCAGTGTAGTGCCTGGTGTGCAATGGGTGGTGTGGAGTGGTGTAAGCCATTGGGTCAGTGTAGTGCCTGGTGTGCAGTGGGTGGTGTGGAGTGGTGTAAGGACGTGTATGGGTAATTGTGGTACTGTGGTTGTGGAGAGAAGTGTTATTCTTGTGTGGTGTAACTATTTTGGTTTGTGTTAGGAAAGTAAGGCAAAAGGAATTTGGCGTTTCCTTGTGACCTGGCAGGAGTTGTGCAAAGGGTGGGTTTAACCGGGAGAGTGTGACGGGTGGGGGTTTTCTGGGTGAGTCGCAGTAGAAGGGCGAGCCCTGCCCGCTGGTCGCGGGTGAGTGAGAGGGTAGCTCTTTCTCGAATCTTGCTCTCTCTGAAGGAATTATTAGAGAGCAGCAACAGATTTCCGACTCATTACCTATATATATATATATACACACTGGTACCTTGACTTATGAGTGCCCCAACTTAAGAGTTTTCCGAGTTACGAGCAGTTGCTCGGTCGATTTTTTGCTTTGAGTTGCGAGCCAAAATCAGAGTTACGAGCGAGCTTCAGATACGCCGCCGCTAGTTGGCACAGCGAACGCCACAACATCCGCCCAGCATCCCATGTCTCAGTTGTTCACTTCACGTGGTTACCTCGCCGTGGAAGCATCTCTGTTGTGTTGTGCTCACACAGGCGAATGCAAATGGCGGAGGGTGAGTGCAGTACGTTTAGCGGCAGTTTCACCCACAGCTGTTTCCAACAGCTGATATACAAAGTATAATAAACACTGGGGAATGCAAATGGCGTAGGGTGAGTGCAGTACGTTTAGCGGCAGTTCCACCCACAGCTGTTTCCAACAGCTGATACACAGAGTGTAAACACTGGCGAATGCAAATGGCAGAGGGTGAGTGCAGTCCAGTCATATACAGGCTTGCGCGGATGATCTTTACGCCAGAACCCGTTCATCGAGATTTACCGCGCAGATTTAAAGTTGCTTCCCAAGCTATAAAAAAATGCAGAAGGCATGAATCGTATGTCTGACAGCGACGTACATCATCTTGCACACTCACCGGTGTGTGGGAGGGAGGGTTTCCCTCCCTCTCCTCCCTCCATAGGCGGTTGACAGTTTGCATGATTTTGAACTTATAGCCTGCAGCGTTCACCTACATCCCGTGTTTTTGCCTGTTTTTGCTGGATTACATAATAGGTGGAAAACATACGGATGGCACAACGATTCAAGCAATCATTGATCTTTACAAGGCTGGGATCAATAATAAGGAAATTTGCAAGCTTAAAGGACTAAAGATTAGAACAGTGCAAAATTTGATCCGCCGATTTAAGGCTGGCGGAGAGGTGAATCTCCCGCTTCCAAAAAAACAACCTAGGAAACAAAAAAAACGTGTAACAGAACCAGGAGCGTGTTAAGGCGACAGCTTGATGCCAATCCTAGCCTTACAGCCAGAAAACTGAAGGAGGAAAATCATACTCTTCTTGGTAGTGTGTCGCTGCGTACTGTACAGGAAACTTTGAAACGTGACCTTGGCTACAGGTGTTACCGGGCGCGGAATAAGCAACTGATAAATGACCGCCAAAGGAAGAAAAGGCTTCACTTTGCAAAGAAATACAGAGATTGGCCTCTCGACAAGTGGCGGGCTGTGCTGTGGAGTGACGAAAGCACATTTTATGTGAGTGGAGGAGGACCAGCAAAAGTGTACCGTCGTCCCGGCTCAGACCCCACCGAGCCTTGCTACACACGAAAGACCACAAAACACCCTCCCAGTTTAATGGTGTGGGGTTGCTTTATTTTTCATGGTATTGGGAACTTAGTTATTTTCCCAAAGAACACAACTGTTAACAAAGTGGTGTATTTTGATCTTTTAAATGACCACCTGGAGGCCTGCTTTGAAAAGACACAGGCACAGATTTTCCAACAGGATGGAGCATCCTGCCACACAGCTCGAGATGTGATACAGTGGCTTGAAGACTGCAAGATTGGAAGAATAGATGACTGGCCAGGTAATTCTCCCGATATATCACCCATAGAAAATCTTTGGGCCATCATGAAAGGCAAACTCCGCTCACGTGACACCTCTACACTCCCCAAGCTTGAATTGGAGCTCCGAAAGTGTTGGGAAGAATTTAAGACTGAGTACCTTCAAAATTTTGCTGACAGTGTACCACGTCGCCTTCAAAGGGTCATCAAGAGGAAGGACTACGCAACGAAATACTAACTACAATTGTAAGTGTTGATATTCTACATTATTTTGTTATAAACATGGTGCGTCATACGTGTAAACATTCACTTTTCGGAGGCGCGCACTGATTATCCACGCAAACTGTAGGTACAGTCAAAAGATTGTGGTGGTTTTTGGGGGGCTGGAATGGATTAATGGTATTTCAATTAATTTCAATGGGGAAAGTTGATTTGATATACGAGCAAATTGAGTTACGAGCTCGATCAATGAACGAATTAAACTCGTAAGCCAAGGTACCACTGTATATATATATATATATATATATATATATATATATATATATATATATATATATATATATATATATATATATATATATATATATATATATATATATATATATATATATATATACAGGGAGGTCCCGAAGATACGAGCAGTTAGGTTCCACCTGACATACTCGTAAAGCGAAATCTCGTATAACGAAATACATAACTAATGGTAAAATATAGGTTTGGTTCCAGGACCCCATCAATTTAAAAAAAAAAAAAAAAAAAAAAAATGTTTTTCAAGCTAAAATAAACTATAGCAAACACAACAAACACACAGCATCTATATTACCCACACTGTACTACCTATTCTGTAGAAAAAGCATTCTGAAAGAGAAAATAGCACACAAAATAACATAACTGCACATTAATTAAACATAAAACATGCATAACAAGCAAAAAAGACGTTGTAATGTAGGGGACGCCGCGTGATACAAGAGAAGGTAGTGTAGAGGTCCCATGGTTGGGACAGCACACCTGCTAATTACCTCTAAAGGTCAGGCCGCGCCATATGCTTAATTACCCTTCAGGTCACGCCTTGCTAGGGGTGACCTGACTGCGGTCCCAAGGTTGGGGCCGCACACCTGCTAATTACCCCTAAATGTCAGGCCAAGCCATATGCTTAATTACCCTTCAGGTCACGACTTGCTAGGGGTGACCTCACTGGGGTCAACCAAATCCCCCTTTGTCCAGCCCAGGAGTGGTAGGACACACATTTTAAACTTGATAATTTTACTCATCCCAGTTTGAAAGTCTTATCATTGGATTTTCGATCTCGTATATTGAAAATAGACCCTAATTTACACATCTTGTATCATCGGATTCTCGTATACCGAATGCTCATATAACGGGACCTCCCTGTATATATATATGAATCCGAGCGGCCCATATTGAGTATATCAAAACCATTGGTTTTATTAGTGAAAACCTGATTTTCAACATTAGAACACTTAAGATTGCCTTATTGTGGTTAAAATAACATCAAATATTGGTCGCTAGCACCTAGTTGTACACAAGTTACCTATCTAATCAAGATTTATGGACATTTGGAACGGGATCTTATTATTCAGTGCAGTGGCCTATTACCAACCATTATAACCATTGCAAGAATCTGTTATATATAGGGTAAATAACGATCAGCACGATTAAAGAACTCTATTAATATTATTCCTTATATGAACTAACAACATCGTAAAGTCATAGATATAGCTGTAAAGTCAAATTAGCAGATTTATTTGCTGTTGAAAGATACATAATACGGTCTGGGTCCTGGTCTGGAGATACTCTGGGCTCAGACTCTGGGCTTCTTTTTCTTTTAATAGCTTTGCTGATGACCACTGGGAGTATTTAAATAAAACTATAGATCAAGAAATATTTATACACATGTGTAACAACCGATAAATATTCATCCCTTGACGTATATGGCCACATCAACAAAACTTCACAAAATATGTTATTACCTCATTATAATGAACGAAACCAACTTTAAATGAATTATAAGAATATGTACATAAGAATCTTATGAACAAGCACTCGGATATGAACAATCTCCAAGGTCCACAAAAGAAATGGAGGCAGTTTGGTTAATTAAGTGTAACGCGAGAAAATGGGTTAAAATTTTGACTCATGATTGACGAAGAGTTTACGTTGAGTGGGAGGGGGTAAAGTAATATATAAATGTCGAGTAATTAAATGCGTCATTTTCCTTCACTCCTCAGTTCTGAATCACTATATATATATATTTTTTTTTCGACAATATTTTGTGCCGACGATAGCTGGTGACGTCAGCAGGCCAGTCGAGGAGGGAGGCAGGTAGCCATATTAGTTGTCTCTGTCCACGTCTCCAGCTGGTAATGTAATGCCCATTATTCGGGAGAGATAGTAGGAAAATTATTATTATAAAATTCCCGAGCTATGTCTTGTCAGTAGTTAATTTTTTCTCTTTGTCTCACGGGTGACTCATCGCCCTGCTTTCATTTCCGCCATATTTTCTCATCATTTGTACTTCCTACGCGCCATTTTGTTTCTCTTCTTTCCTTTTTCCGCCATTTTCTTCCTTCCTTCTTTCCCTCCCTCTCTCCCCGACATCCCGTATGCGAGGCAAGTTTCCGTGGAATAATTATTCTGCGATCAGTGATAACTAATGATGTCAGACCTTTTTATCTTTCCCCAGCTATCTGGTCAGACCCAGTTTCACTCCCAGAATCTTAATGTCTTTCAAAATAATCCCCATCGTTATCGGTTATGGTTATACATGGACGTGTTAGTAAAGAGACACGCTAAAATGAAAACCTACCAAATTTCTAGGCTTCATATTTTATACCCTCTCACTCCTAAAATGTGTTCGGACATTTGACGGGTCCACAAATAATACCTTTCTCGGGTATTAGACTAAGCATATTAAATTCTTCAGTATCAAAGTAAACAGGTTTATATTATAAGCCACATGTTCTTATATACGCGAGTTTCATTATTTAAATAGTTATTTCGGGATTAAAAGTTACTCACTTGAGGTCACGTCTAAATCTTTCAAACAATTCCCCTTTCATGCCGAAGGCCATAATCTCAGGACGAGTCATTCGTCTCTTCGCTTCGTTGTAGGTAAGACCTTTGTACCTCGCTCCTGTGTTCTTTCTTCCTTAGTATATTATATCTATATATTTCTATATATATATATAGGTACAGTTCAGTGTCACTAATGCATAGAAGGTCTGCCCATCCTTATAAGTGTTATTAACAAGATTCGTCTCTTCGCTTCGTTGTAGGCCGTCCGTGTCTTCTTCAAAGCCACATGGTCTTAATGAAACACACACAACTTTTTCTCCTCACATTTTTTCTCTACTAGATAGATATCTATCTTCCATGTGTAATTTATAAATATTAAGAAGTATGTTACCTAAGTGTAGGGTAATTCACTGAATAGAAATTCTAGTGAGGAGAGTTATGCTCATAAGAGCTTTCTTTCATCACATAGGAAGAGTTCCTGTGTCAGGGTGTAAAGTTCCTTTTCTTACTTCCGAGTAGAGTTTTCTCGGTATCGTGTTAACCCTTATATGTTGGATATGATCTCAAGCAAGAGACTTACTATGTCACTATGAATAAATAGGATATCATTTGCAAATATAGTTCTTGTGTTATTATAAAACCCAGGTGATTATTCTGTGTTAGGACAGTAATTCCCCACACTTCCAAAAGAGTTCAGCCTTACTCGATATAATTCCACGTACCATTCACGACTACCAAGATCAATCTAATATTAATATTAATCAAACGTGCCCAGGGAGTAATCTAGTGAACTACTCGCCGGGGCTGGTGGCAGCAATTCCCTTTAACCTAAACCCTTATCCTTTCCCCTTAAATACATCCCCCTGTTAAGTACTCTCCGTAGTGAGAAGTGGTCAAACTATAATCATATAGTGAAGTCAGAAGACTAAGTTAAATTCTCCATTCAAGTTGTAATCTTTTATCAAATCATCCCCAAGTAATATCATTCAAGTAACGTTGACCAGTTCTAAAACCCCCATACAAGTGACCCCCAAATTCAGGCAACACACTGGTGACTAAAGCGGTGGAATGTTATTTCCTACAAATAACAGCAACAGAATATCACCTTGGGCAAGTAGCTAGATAGACTCAAAATTCAGGGAAATATGTACAAAGTTTCATTGGTGGGACACAGTCAACTTCCCAAATCATTCGATGTCCCAGGAACTGAAATTAGGATTTCAGAGCTTCGGGATGAAGGGCAAATTCTTTTTTTTCTCAGATGAGACTAAATAGTGTCCTGGTATGGCCACATTATCTGTGCATTTTGTGGTTAGGTAGCACTGATAATGACGATAGCATGGATCCCGGCTCTCTTGCTTACCCTATCAAAGAAATTACGCGCACAATAGAGAGGAATTGTGAGGCGATAGTATGCATCTGCTTAATAGAACCATGCATTTATTCAGAAAGAGAACCACATCTATTAGTCACGGGAAACCCGAGTGTCTTTCTATTGACCGACGGAACACGGGAATCGAGTCCCTACCTGTGTCTATAAGAGGTGTTTCTCCAGCGTCATCATGAGTTGTGAAGATACCATATTCCCCGAGATGAAAACGAAGGAGGAGGAGGAGCCGGAAGAAATAATAGGACGGATAAAAGATTTAATGGAAGAAATAAGAGCTGCGAGAAGGAAGAGAATGGAAGTATGGAAAGAGGAATATCAAACGAACTCTTTCCTTACCCCTCAATTATCCACGGACAGCGTGAAAGAGGAAAATCAAACGAACCCTTTCCTTACCCCTCAATTATCCACGGATAGTGTGGAAGAGGAAAATCAAACGAAACCTGTCCATGCCTCTCAATTATCCACGAATAACGTGAAAGAGGGACTCATCAAACCTCGAGATATTCCAATATTAGAGTTACATCAACTACAAGGCCTTGACGCAACGGCCCGACTCCAAATGTTCTTTGAATTAATAGAACAATGTAGCTCAAGCGACGCAACACGCATCCAAATTGCAAAAGGGAGAGTGTGCTCAGAACTCTCAATCTTAATTCACAGCTATCAAACGAACCATAAAGTAGAAACATGGTCGGCCCTTAAAAATCTTTTCGAGACAGAGTTCACCACCGAAGTGAGTGTTGATAGAGCCTGGCAAGAATTGGAGGCAATGAGTTACGACTGGGGAGAATCTCCTCAAGCTTTCACACATCGTGTTATTTGCCAACATGCGGTGATTGCGACAAAACTCCCAAATGAAAAATTCCCCGACCGTGATAAGACAATAAAGAGAAAATTGTGGTACGGACTACCAATCGCGTCGCGAGAAAAATTAGAGGGATTCCTAGATGAAGGATATCCCCTAAAAAAATTCCTAGACCGCATCGAACACGAGCGGCAAATACTCGAAGAGAGACACACTCCAAAGGTTAATATGATCCCAGCACATAAGAAAGAAGGAAAAAGTGCTAGACGAAAAAGAAACAAATAGTTCCATACATTTCCCAAACTCAGAGACCACCAAAGACGAAGTGGGGGAAAGTCTAAACCAACAAATCCAAGAACTAAAGGCCAGTTTGACCCAAGTGAAACTAGAAAAATCATCCTCCCACGCGAGTCTTTCACGGAGTGAAACATTCACTCAAAAGTATTGCGCTTATTGTCAGTCACAAACGCATAACCTTCCGGAGTGCTGGAGAAAACCCCCACTAGGTCATTGTTTCGACTGTCGCAAACCCGGTTGCCGGAGGGGAGATCGAAATTGTCCTGGACGTGCCCAGGCAAATAGTCCTCAACATCCAGGTCAAACTCAAAACCCTAGACAATTAGCATGACTAGACGGTGACGATATTTCACCCACTATTCACGTGAATATAAACGGGAAGATAGTAGAAGCGGTAGTAGACACAGGGAGTGGTTATACTTTAATCAAAGAATGCACAGCAAAACGGATCGGAGGGGAAATAAATAAACGACGGAATCCTCCTCACCTCGTAGGAATCACAGACACCCCGTTGAACATTCTCGGCATGATATGGGCAGAAATTGAAATCGGTGACGGGCAAAAGTTTAAAAAGTGGTTTCCCGTTATCCCAGACTCTTATCTCAACGGTGATGTACTTCTTGGATGTGACATCCTCACAAAAGCCACTCTTACCTGGGATGGTAAAAGTAGAGCAATGCGCTGGGGCGATACCCCCCATACCGTGAATCACATCCGTCGAAAAAGAAACAAAATCAAAAGAATAAAGCTAAACCCGGTGGAAGTCGTGAAACAGCCACGAAACCCTTCACAGATAAATCTTCTCACTCCTGTGAAAATGAACCCTTACCACTCCCGTTTCCAACAGGTTAACGTAAATGAGTTACCAGGTTCTAATCTCCTTGTCTACCCGCGGGAAAAGGTTAGCAAAAATAGTTACCCTTACGTAGTACAAGTGTCAACAGAAAACTCAATTTACATTCCCTTCACGAATAATACCAGAAAGGAAAAAGTTTTGTGCAAAGGCACTATAATCGGGTCGTACGACAAAGTGGACATTCCTCACGCGCACAAAATTAATTCTATTCATGAAGTCCACAACGACTTAATACCGGTCAATGATAACGCACAGCCGAAAGGAACTCGAACCCAAAGGTTAAAAGAATTAATCCAGGGACAAAAATGGAAACACCTGACTGTTTCAGAACAACAAGAATTACAACAAGTAATTCTCGAAAACGATCCGCTTTTCATCCTAGATCAAAATGAATTAGGTCTCATAAATGGTCCTCCGGTCCATATAAAGGTGGATGACCCGCAGCCCAGTCGAGGACCCTCGTACCGGTATCCCGAGAAAGCCAAGGAGCAAATTTCACATATGCTTCAAGATATGGAAGAAAGAAATATCATAGAAAGATCCACGGCCGCATGGTTATCACCGATCGTATTGGTAAATAAACCAGATGGTAGTAAGAGAATGTGTCTAGACTATCGACACATAAATAAACATCTCGCCACCGATATCTATCCCCTTCCACGATTGGAAGAATTGGTCGAACAAGCCGCAGGCCAAAAGTATTATGTCACCTTAGACATGCGCGAAGCATATTTCCAGATTTTACTAGATGACGAAAGCCGCGATCTGACCACTTTCAGCGACGGTGTCACCTTATATCGGTTTCGACGCCTACCATTCGGGCTAAACTGCTCACCCGCTATATTTTCCAGGCGAATGGCTTCAGTCTTAACTCCCCTCCTTCAGAAGGGATGGGTAAAAAACTACCTGGACGACTTAATTCTATGGGCTCCTACGTTTCCTCTTCTTTTGGAACGTCTGAATCAACTCTTCGAAGTCCTTACTACCAATGGGGTGAAACTCAACCTCAGTAAGTGTACCTTTGGACTTAAAGAAGTCACTTTTCTCGGTCATCGGATCTCAGCCGAAGGAAGTAAACCGGACCTAAAAAACGTGGAAGCCGTTTCAAAAATGAAAGCTCCAAAAACTGTAAAGGAAATTCGACGTTTCTTAGGGATGTGTGGTTTCTATAGGAAGCATGTTCCCTCGTTCGCGAAAGTTGCAGCTCCACTTACAAATTTAACAAGAGCTCACGTCACTCTCACCTGGACGGAGGAGTGTCAACACGCGTTCGAACACCTCAAGTCGTGCCTGATAAATGCACCTGTCCTGGTAAGGGCAAAAATTCATGAACCTTTCATCCTCACTACAGACGCGAGTAACACTCACGTCGGAGGAGTTCTAAGTCAAGTTCAGTCAAACGGTTCAAATTGCCCCATTGGGTATTTCTCCAAAAAACTGAATTCTTGCGAGACACGTTACTCCGCGACCGACAAAGAAGCGTTGGCCATAGTTCTCACCTGTAGAAATTTTCATCATTATCTATGGGGCTCAAAATTCTCAATTGTCACGGATCACCAACCTCTCACCAGTATTTTTAAAAAGAAAACTAAATCTCCTCGAATGACCAGGTGGATCCTAGAGATGCGCGAATATAGTTATGAGATTAAATACCTGAAAGGCAAAGATAACTTCGTCGCGGACCATCTGTCGCGTCCAGTGGGGATGATAACCCGCCGACCCGAGATTACATGGTTGGGACTCACCCAACCACAATTCATTCTACGCCAAAGGGAAGAACCCGTGTGGAAAGAGTTGGTGGAGTATCTGGAGGGAGGAAGAGTTCCTATCAAACGCATACCGAAAGCCACTTTGGATCAGTTTACGGTAAAAGATGACATACTATATTATGTTCGAGAAAAAACCGATGGGAGCCTACACTATGTCCTCATAATTCCTCGTAGTATGACCGGTCTCGCTCTCCACCAGGCGCATGAGTTATCAGGTCACTTAGGACAAAAGAAAACCATCAAGAAAGCCGAGGAACTGTACTATTGGGCAAATCTTAAAGTAGATGTGTGTGAGTATGTCAAAACTTGTGTAACTTGCCAGAGGTTCAAAGGAAGTAAAGGGTTACAACAACCCTGGAAGGAATTACCTCCAGTAGATAAACCTTTAGAAAGAATAGGGATAGACCTCACTGATATGGTAGCAGGAGAACAAGGTTACCGTTATGTTATGACGGTAGTCGATCATTACAGTAGGTTTGTTAGGTTCTTCCCCCTTAAATCCAAACACACTACACACATCATTAAGACCATGTGGCAGTACCTGGCGGACTACGGGACACCCCGCAACATCGTCCTGGACAACGGAGGGGAGTTCACCAGCCGGGAGTTCCAGCAGTTCTGCACACGACACCAAATCACTCTTTGCTATACGACCCCCTATCACCCTCAAGGAAATTCGGTGACCGAGAGGATGCACAGGACCCTGAAGTCAGTCCTCTCGACCCTGTGTCAAGGACACCCTCTGAGTTGGCCCACGTTGTTGCAGCCGTGCCAAATCACTATGAATCAAGCGGTACACACCTCCACTGGACAACAACCCTACTTCGCTTTCTTTTCTCGTCATGCCCCCAGGCTTGTTGGAGCAGCTCTACCCGACGTCGAGGGAGAACAAGATGACATGGGCGTGGCACACGCCCTAATCCGCGAGACGCATCTGAAAATGTCGCGTCGGTACAGGGACGTCCCCAAACAGAAAACGAAAAATCAAGTGGGAGGTGGGAGCGCTGGTATGGGTCAGAAAAGAGACCACCATACCAGGCACGTGCCGTAAACTCAATGTGAAATGGGATGGGGTCTATCGAGTGGTGGAAGTACGTTTGGGTGGGAGCTCATACGTGGTAGAAAATGTTTTCACAGAAAAACAAGTACAAAGAGCTGCCGAACAAGTGAAGCCTTATTATGGCAGTGAAGAGTGGTTAGCAGAACCGGTGGAGAGGGTCCTACAACCCGACCCGGTGGACGAGCAATTAGCCCCTCGTGTTAGGAGACCTCCTAAAAGGCTCATTGAGGAAGAATGAATGTTATATTGTTTTTTTTTTTATATTAAGATGTGTTAGAAATTAATACTGAGTCCAAGAGGTGAGTGTAGTGTCAGACTAGATGAAACAATTTGGTCTAGGAGGTTTCTCATGTTTAGAAAATCGGAGCGTCTGGTTCTCACGGGCTAAGCCTGGTTCAGTGGGAGGAGTATTTTAATTCGAGATAGTAGTACTACGCGTCTCACTTTACAGTCAACCAGCTTGCGGTGTGGCGGATATTTCAGGACTTGTTGGGCTCTTATCATTTACCAGAGGCTAGCCGGCGTGCGCCTCTGGGATATCTCCCTGCACAGAGAATACTGGCACTGAGTCAAGGTTGACGGCCACGTCATTACCCAGGTATCAGGTTGACTGGGATATTTCCTTTCATTGGATTTTCGTGTAATCTAAACACAAACAGACCCCCCGTTTTCAAAGAACAGAAGAATTTCCATTAAATTCACTCTAAATTCGTCCCATACACACCTCCTCTTGACGCAGCTTTAAAACGGAAACATGATCCGTAAGTAGTTACTTTGATACCATAGAATTTAATTTTTCCGGAGAATAGACGCGTGTAATGCCCATTATTCGGGAGAGATAGTAGGAAAATTATTATTATAAAATTCCCGAGCTATGTCTTGTCAGTAGTTAATTTTTTCTCTTTGTCTCACGGGTGACTCATCGCCCTGCTTTCATTTCCGCCATATTTTCTCATCATTTGTACTTCCTACGCGCCATTTTGTTTCTCTTCTTTCCTTTTTCCGCCATTTTCTTCCTTCCTTCTTTCCCTCCCTCTCTCCCCGACATCCCGTATGCGAGGCAAGTTTCCGTGGAATAATTATTCTGCGATCAGTGATAACTAATGATGTCAGACCTTTTTATCTTTCCCCAGCTATCTGGTCAGACCCAGTTTCACTCCCAGAATCTTAATGTCTTTCAAAATAATCCCCATCGTTATCGGTTATGGTTATACATGGACGTGTTAGTAAAGAGACACGCTAAAATGAAAACCTACCAAATTTCTAGGCTTCATATTTTATACCCTCTCACTCCTAAAATGTGTTCGGACATTTGACGGGTCCACAAATAATACCTTTCTCGGGTATTAGACTAAGCATATTAAATTCTTCAGTATCAAAGTAAACAGGTTTATATTATAAGCCACATGTTCTTATATACGCGAGTTTCATTATTTAAATAGTTATTTCGGGATTAAAAGTTACTCACTTGAGGTCACGTCTAAATCTTTCAAACAATTCCCCTTTCATGCCGAAGGCCATAATCTCAGGACGAGTCATTCGTCTCTTCGCTTCGTTGTAGGTAAGACCTTTGTACCTCGCTCCTGTGTTCTTTCTTCCTTAGTATATTATATCTATATATTTCTATATATATATATAGGTACAGTTCAGTGTCACTAATGCATAGAAGGTCTGCCCATCCTTATAAGTGTTATTAACAAGATTCGTCTCTTCGCTTCGTTGTAGGCCGTCCGTGTCTTCTTCAAAGCCACATGGTCTTAATGAAACACACACAACTTTTTCTCCTCACATTTTTTCTCTACTAGATAGATATCTATCTTCCATGTGTAATTTATAAATATTAAGAAGTATGTTACCTAAGTGTAGGGTAATTCACTGAATAGAAATTCTAGTGAGGAGAGTTATGCTCATAAGAGCTTTCTTTCATCACATAGGAAGAGTTCCTGTGTCAGGGTGTAAAGTTCCTTTTCTTACTTCCGAGTAGAGTTTTCTCGGTATCGTGTTAACCCTTATATGTTGGATATGATCTCAAGCAAGAGACTTACTATGTCACTATGAATAAATAGGATATCATTTGCAAATATAGTTCTTGTGTTATTATAAAACCCAGGGGCCAGATGCTGAGAGTGAGCTAGGGCGCCCTATCCACTAGGGCGCCTGTGGTAAGGCGAAACGCCCTCCCACCGCAATGCTCAGTCGAGACTGCTGCCTTAGTGGCACCGCTAAAGGCGCTGAAAACTAAGGCATGGTCAGACCCTGACTTAGTGAGCTGCTGTGGGCCTTTGACAGACATTCATCTTCTGTTTATAAAGCAAATACAGCCTTGTTTCAGTTCCTACAACGTAACAATTGGTGTTTACGTATTAATAGTGTTGCAAGGTGTGTATGAATTGATCGTGCAAGACTAATGCGGCATTATAGGGTGTTATATGCTGGTGATAAGAAATGTTGTGTTGTGTGTTGGTTAGGGGCGGGCGGCGGGCGGCAGGTGCTCCGCCCGCACTAAAATGTTGTGCTATTACACGGTATTATCATACTACCAGATGATATTTAGGACAGCTGAACATAGTATCATCTTCACGAGACATTAGTGCATATCATGAATGCATAAAACTTGCAGTAAACTATACCTATAATAAGATAATGAGAGCAAAATGAAATCGTGTATAAACTTTTTTTTCACCTTTTTTTATTCATCTTCTCCTTATTCCTGGAATGTTGCTTGCATTAAATTTTCACTCACTGTCCCGGAATCGGCACACCTTAACGATTATCATGGTGTATGGCACGTCCTAATGCAAAAATATATAAGTGGTCAAAACCTGCGTTGAACGTCAAACTTGTGATGAAACAGCTTTTGGCGGGGGAGAGCGGTGTGTCCTTGCCATAAGTGCTTGGTTAGGGAGGGAGGGACAACATTCCTTGCTTCAGCAGAGACGTGTTCAAGCCTTGTGATTGGTCGAAGCTGCCTAAGCAGCGCTCAGATAGGCAACGTGATTGGCTAGTAGGATTCTCGGACCACGCCCACGCCATAGGCTTTGGAGGTGTAAGGCAGTGCAAAAGCGCCTGAACTTTCGACTGTACATGGGCTTTAGTCGGTGCCTTAGCCGGGCCGTTACAAAAGCGCCTGAAGACGGGTAAGGCGCTCTTTTCGCCTTACCTCTATGGCACTTCTCAGCATCTCCCCCCTGGTGATTATTCTGTGTTAGGACAGTAATTCCCCACACTTCCAAAAGAGTTCAGCCTTACTCGATATAATTCCACGTACCATTCACGACTACCAAGATCAATCTAATATTGATATTAATCAAACGTGCCCAGGGAGTAATCTAGTGAACTACTCGCCGGGGCTGGTGGCAGCAATTCCCTTTAACCTAAACCCTTATCCTTTCCCCTTAAATACATCCCCCTGTTAAGTACTCTCCGTAGTGAGAAGTGGTCAAACTATAATCATATAGTGAAGTCAGAAGACTAAGTTAAATTCTCCATTCAAGTTGTAATCTTTTATCAAATCATCCCCAAGTAATATCATTCAAGTAACGTTGACCAGTTCTAAAACCCCCATACAAGTGACCCACAAATTCAGGCAACACAGTAAGACGTGTGGAGAGGTGTGGCTATCAACCCAAGGTTCAAGGTATGTACGGGAAATGTATTGGTGGGGATGTAGGGGAGATTGATTATTTATCTGTTATAGCATGAAAGCTCATGGCCATATGTTATTTATAGGGTTTTAGGGAGCGGTGTGAAGCTGGCGGTGTGGAGCCGGCGGGGTGAGCAGCGGTGAGCTGTGGGAACAGCTGTGAGCTGTGGGAGCAGCTGTGAGCTGTGGGAGCTGAGTGGATGACCCTGGATACACCTGGATACAACTAAGGCCTTGTTTCATAGCTGGAGTGTGTGGGTATTGATACTTTACTCAGAGAATCAGTGTGACGGGGAAGTTACATCGAGGGTCAGTGTGACGGGAAAGTTACACCGAGGGTCAGTGTGACGGGAAAGTTACACGGAGAATCAGTGTGACGGGAAAGTTACACAGAGAATCAGTGTGACGGGAAAGTTACTCAGTGTTTTAGGGTGAAGGAGTTCAAAGGCGTATTTTGTGACTACAATACAAAATAGAATTATACTTGTTTAAGCTCCGCCCACTTATTTTCTACTCTTTTGCGTGTACAGAAAACTGAGCAGAGACACTCCCGGCACCAAATTATACTCTTTTTCCGTAAAAATATACAGTTGTGGGTGGGGTGGTGGTTTCAAGAGCCTGGCCAATCAGATCGCGCGCATGAGAAAATCTTATCAGAACTCCTCCCGTAAATGTTTCTGTTTTCCTTTAATTCTCATCCAATTCAACATTCATTACATGCGCACGACATGCAAAGGATACTGTATTTAATTAGGAGTAGGTAAGGAGTAGTAAGTAAGGAGTAGAGTAGGTGACTCTTAACAGGTAAGAAGTCACAAATATTAAAATTCTCCAGCGACATTTGGGAACAATTTTTGCAATCCCGCCAGTCTTTCAATGCGTCCGAATCTTTGTTAAGACTTGTGGCAAGCACGATAAAACTTGTATTTTGGCCATGATACACTAAAATAATAAACAATCTCTTTAGTAATAGTTATAATTACTTTAAAAATGCAATGTAACTGGTACATTTGTCATAACTTACACAGGAATATCACCCAAAAAATGTACATATGGATATACGAACACCTCCACAGTCCTCCAGAGAGGCGAGGTGAGGTGCTCTGAGGTGCTCTCAGGGCTCCTCATGCGTTCGCCGATTTCTGCAGCTGGCGGCCCTCTACGCATGGCTGTAGCTCCGAAACTAACCACAGGATTTTCTTGAAAATAACCTCATTGTGATTCCCACACAAAGTTACCTTCAGTAGAGTCCACCAAACCTTTACTTAACCTAACCTAACGTTTGTCTAACCTAACCTAACTATAGCGGTCTGCCGAAAAGGGCGAACGCCTGGAGATTTGAGGCAGGAGCAGAAAAGAGAAAAGAGGAGAAGAGAAAAAAAGGGAAGAGAAAGAAGGAAAGAAATGGAAAAAGAAAGGAAAGGGAAGGGAAAGGAAGAAAAGAGAAGAGAGGAAAAGTGATAAATGTAAATGATAAATTGTTGCTGTCTTCCATGATGGCAACATGATGTACCATGATGCTCCGTACGTCTTCGAATTACAGTTGGTAATTTTTTTAAGGTTGTGACAGCGAGGTCTGTCTGGCTCTCCCAGTGAATGTACGATACATTTTCCTTCGGCTCCGTCTGTAGAAGCGTCTGGCAGCGCTACAATCGTATTTTGTGATGGCAAGCAGGGGCGAAGCTTAAATAAGTATAATTTTACTTCCAAGGGGACGCACAAAATACGCCTATAGGGTTACGTTTTGAGCACGAGCTGAGAGTCGCGTCGTGTCGATGTTAATAGTATTAAGTATGTATTTGTGTTGAAAGATTTTAGGTTAAGAAGGAGGGAAGTAATTACTGGTGAATCAGTAAAGTGTCAATATACTGATATTCTGATAACGTGTTTACTCAGACCCATTAGTACTTACATATTTTCTTAATGATATATATTTTTTCCCCACTTATTGTGGGTGGTGGCAGCGTAATAGCCAGGATTGTGGAGCCCTTCGAGTTAACGTCAAAGTTATAAAGCTATAAAGGGGGGCGCTACATAAGGAAAAAAGTACTGCATGCCACCAGAATTTTAATTTCCGAATTTCTTTTGTGGATCTCGGAGATTGTTCATATACGAGTGGTTGTTCATAACATTATTATGTACATATTTTTATAATTCATTTAAAGTTGGTTTCGTGCCTTATAATGAGGTAACAACATATTTTGTGAAGTTTTGTTGATGTGGCCATATACGTCAAGGGATGAATATATATCGGTTTTACACATGTGTATGTATATTTCTTGATCTATACTTTTATTTGAATACTCCCAGTGGTCACCAGCAAAGGTATTAAAACAACAAATCAAGATTTTCGTCAAAGAGATTACGTTCCCACGACAGAGACTACAGGCGCAAAGGAACAAATTGGGCACGGAAGGTTATGTTTCGTCTCTTGACTCATGTATGCAGGAACTATTCACTATCTGAGAAACAAATAAGAGTTAATGTATGTCTAATGTATTTATATTTACAGATTATACGCGTAAAACTGCTTATATTTCACAATTACCAACCATTATAAGGCCTCTTCCATTTGCGACATTTCAGGAACCAGTTCACGGAACCCAAGAACTCAGGCGTTCCATTTGCGCACGAAAACCTGGGTCCGAGGCGACGCGCGTAGTGACTCAGCAAAACCCTTGAACTTTCTCTACCCACATTGGGAGGTCGGTAGACAGTAGAGTTTTCAGTTCATAACAAACAATGGCCGCCTTGGGCCCTTTTTCATCTTATATGAAGGGCTTTCCGCATGCACGAGTCGGAAAGGATGTCAGACAGGCCTACAAGGGGCACTGGTGGAGGAAAGCGGTCCCACGATCTTAATTTTGATATGATCCCTTCACATCACAGCTGAGTTACCACTTAATGTTTTTTTGTTTGTGTTTTAAACAGACGAGGTGCAGTGTTAGCACGCCGGGTGAGTAGTCCATCCCCCCCACCCCTCTCTCTCTCTCTCTCTCTCTCTCTCTCTCTCTCTCTCTCTCTCTCTCTCTCTCTCTCTCTCTCTCTCTCTCTCTCTCTCTCTCTCTCTCTCTCTCTCTCTCTCTCTCTTTCTAGCTCTCTTTCTCTCTCCTTTTCTCCTTTCTCTCTCTCATCTCTCTCCTTCCTTTCCCCTCTCTCTCTCTCTTCTCCTCTCTCTCTCTCTCTCTCTCTCTCTCTCTCTCCTCTCTCTCTCTCTCTCTCTCTCTCTCTCTCTCTTCTCTCTTCCTCTCTCTCTCTCTCTCTCTCCTCTCTCTCTCTCTCTCTCTCTCTCTCTCTCCTCTCTCTCTCTCTCTCTCTCTCTCTCTCTCTCTCTCTCTCTCTCTCTCTCTCCTCCTTTCTTCTCTCTTCTCTCTCTCCTCTCTCTCTCTCTCTCTCCTCCTCTCTCTTCTCTCTTCTCTTCTCTCTCTCTCTCTCCTCCTCTTCTTCTCTCTCTCTCTCTTCTTCTCCTTTCTCTCTCTCTCTCTTCTTCTTCTCTTTCCTCTTCTCTCTCTCTCTCTCTCTCTCTCTCTCTCTCTCTCTCTCTCTCTCTCTCTCTCCTCTTCTCTCTCTCTCTCTCTCTCTCTCTCCTCTTCCTCTCTCCTTTTCTCTCCTCTCTCCTCTCTCTCTTTCCTCTCTCTCTCTCTCTCTACTCTCTCTCTCTCTCTCTCTCTCCTCTCTCTCTCTCTCTCTCTCTCTCTCCTCTCTCTCCTCTCTCTCCTTCTCTCTCTCTTGCTCCTCCTCATCTCTCCTCTCTCCTTTATTCTTCTTTCTCTCTCTCTCTCAGCTCTTCTCGCGACGCTTTCCTCCACAGTGCACTCTGTCTGACTGCGCTATACAACTATCCTATTATACTGTTGGTCCAAAGCTTCACCCAGCTCTCGTCGGACTTCGTCGAACCCAGCATTTGGTTACTGTTCGTCGAACCTAAACCATCTATCACGTGCGGACGCTTACCCTACCAGTGACAACACGAGAGGCGCGGATTGTTGAAGAAACTTGGCTATGATACGTGTACGCGTATGAAGGGAAATGATTTAGAGAGAACTGGCGCAGAAACGCTTGGTATGATTTAGGCAGAACTCTCCCGGTTAGGTTAAGTTCTATAATAAATTCCCGTCAGGGGGTCGAAGGGGACGGAGCCCCTCCCGTTAGAAGGTTAGGTTCGGTTAGGTTAGGGTAATAATTTCATCCCAGCAGGGCGTGGCAGAGCCCAAAATCGAGTGGCGGGCGGGCGGGCGGGCGGCCGCCGGCCAATGTTACCTGTGGCCACCGAAACCTGTGGCGGGCGGCTCGCCCGCCCGCCCAATTGCCCAATGGCCCAAAACCACACGCCCAATTGTGTAAGCAATTTCGGTCCTAGTGTGAAATAATACCATATGTAGTCAGTGTCTCAGAAAAGGACCGCGCAGTCCTCGTCCCTTTTACCGGATCTTGATATTACAGGTGGCCCCGTAATGTAGTGGTTAGCACGCTCGGCTCACAACCGAGAAGTCCCGGGTTCGATCCCCGGGCGGAGCGAAGACAGATGGGTGGTCTTTCTTAAAACCCGAGCCCCTCTGCACCCAGCAGTGAATGGGTACCGGGTGTTAGCCGGGGGTTTGTGACCCCCCTCCCGGGGTGGTGGCTTCGGCCAACACTAAGCCCGAGCGGTAGATCACTATGGCTCTAAGGAATTATCCTCTAAACAAACAAACCAACACCACATTCTCTCCAACTCGATCCCTGTCTCAATCATCCGTCCCCTTGTCTCACTAGTCATCACACAGTCCCAGCAGCAATAACATCCATTCTCTTCCTGTCCTTTCAACCACCTCATTCATTTCACATCCCATTTCAGTGAAAACCACACGCATCATTTCCATTCTCTTCCCGATATACTTCTCAGATCTCATATTTTACTAGTAATCATTCTACCGCAAAATGTAAACACATCAAATCAGCTTCATATTTCTGAAAATCTATCACATATATAATATAGACCGATCTGTATTAATTTTACTGTAACGTATTATAAGATGGTGTTCATTTCAATGCTTAATAATTGCTAACACTATTTATAACTTACAGAAAAAGTATAGACTTATTTTGACCCCAGAGTATGTTCGACGTATGTGCAACATTTTGTATAATTTCACAAAACCATTTCATCGAACATGTTCGGCGAAATGACCCTCGAAGTTCGACCAAACAGTCCAACCAAATGGCAAGTTAGACGAAACAGTCCGACGAAACGCACCGTGTGATAGCGTGGCCACCGAGATGATAAGGCCTGGTGGATTGCCCGTGACGTCACACCATAAGGATACAACCCGCTCCGCTCCCCGTACAAGTTTACCTACCTAATATAATGTTTATCAGTATAAAAGATATACTGTTATCTTCGGAAATGTTTGTTCTCTAATATTATCAAATAAAAAACCGTAAAACACACAAAGAAAATGCCATTATGAGACTTTCAAGAAATATGCATTAACTTAAACTCTTCGCCATTTAATATTTTGCTCGCAAACATTTTACATGGAGAATATCAATAGAAGCGGAGTTTAATTAGCTTTCCATTGATATATTTCGTTTAGTGATAAATGAGTTAGCGGCATGCATAAATTAGCGATAACTAAATATAAAAAATAATGAAATCGGGTAATTTCCTACCTAATATATGTTTATCAGTATAAAATATATACTGTTATCTTCGGAAATGTTTGTTCTATAATATTATTAAATAAAAAACCGTAAAACACAATAAAAAAAGGCCTTTATGAGACTTTCAAGAAATATGCATGAACTTAAACTTTTCGCCATTTAATATTTTGTGAAAAAACGTTTTACATGGAGAATATCAATAGAAGCGGAATTTAATTAGCTTTCCATTGATATATTTCCTTTTCTGATAAATGAATTAAAACCATGCATAAATTAGCGTTAACTAAATAAATAACATCATGAAATCGGGTAAATTACCAGATTTCATGATGTTATTTATTTAGTTAACGCTAATTTATGCATGGTTTTAATTCATTTATCAGAAAAGGAAATATATCAATGGAAAGCTAATTAAATTCCGCTTCTATTGATATTCTCCATGTAAAACGTTTTTTCACAAAATATTAAATGGCGAAAAGTTTAAGTTCATGCATATTTCTTGAAAGTCTCATAAAGGCCTTTTTTTATTGTGTTTTACGGTTTTTTATTTAATAATATTATAGAACAAACATTTCCGAAGATAACAGTATATATTTTATACTGATAAACATATATTAGGTAGGAAATTACCCGAATTCATTATTTTTTATATTTAGTTAACGCTAATTTATGCATGCCGCTAATTCATTTATCACTAAACGAAATATATCAATGGAAAGCTAATTAAACTCCGCTTCTATTGATATTCTCCATGTAAAATGTTTGTGAGCAAAATATTAAATGGCGAAGAGTTTAAGTTAATGTATATTTCTTGAAAGTCTCATAATGGCATTTTCTTTGTGTATTTTACGAATTTTTATTTGATAATATTATAGAACAAACATTTCCGAAGATAACAGTATATCTTTTATACTGATAAACATTATATTAGGTAGGTAAACTTGTACGGGGAGCGGAGCGGGTGGTATCCTTATGGTGTGACGTCACGGGCGAACCACCAGGCCTTGTCTCTCGGTGGTCTCGGTGATAGCCGCTTAACACGTAATTTATGCCAAAGATGCCAGCAGTGGATGTTGCTGGTACATCATTTATTTCTGTTTATCATCAGAATCATCGTATAATGCGAGCACAGCCCTACACAAGACAGGAGAAAACGCCCCTTCCTCTTGCCTCGCCAGCTGAGTTTGTTTGTAAACAAAAAAACGGGGTTTTTGCGTTCCATTTGTGACACGCGAACCCAGAACCAGGAACTGAACCCAACTCTGAACTGAAAGGACTGGGTGGGCATTTTCGAAGGGGCTCTAAACTACACCCTCTTAGCGTCCTAAGACCGACTTGGTTATACCGGGCCAAGAAGATTACTAAGGAAGCATTTTCGGGCGTCATCTTAGCCTCGTGTAAGGGGACAGAAGGCCAACCCTTCTTAGTGCCACCTAACCAATCAGCGCGCGCGACACAAGTCTGTATTTGGCGGGAAATACGTATACCGCGCGAGTCTCTCTCTCTCTCTCTCCTCTCTCTCTCTCTCTCTCTCTCTCTCTCTCTCCTCTCTCTCTCTCTCTCTCTCTCTCTCTCTCTCTCTCTCTCTCTCTCCTCTCTCTCTCTCTCTCTCTTTCCCTTCTCTCTCTCTTCTCTCTTCCCTTCTCTCTCTCTCTCTCTCTCTCTCTCTCTCTCTCTCTCTCTCTCTCTCTCTCTCTCTCTCTCTCTCTCTCTCTCTCCTCTCTCTCTCTCTCTCTCTCTCTCTCTCTCTCTCTCTCTCTCTCCTCTCTCTCTCCTTTTTTTCTTCTATTTTTCTTCTCCTCCTCTTCCTTCTCCTTGAGTTGCCAGATATTTTTTCTGCTACAGTCCAGTGCGTGTCACGTACTCGCCGAAGAGTCTCTCTCTCTCTTTCTCTTTCTCTCTTCTCTCTCTCTTTCCCTTCTTCTCTCTTCTTTTCTTTCCCCCTTCTCCTCTCTCCTTCTTTTTCTTTCCCTCTTCCTCTGCTCTTCTCTCTTTCTCTTCTCTCTCTCTCTCTCTTCTCTCTCTCTCTCTCTCTCTCTCTCTCTCTCTCTCTCTCTCTCTCTTCTCTCTCTCTCTCTCTCTCTCTCTCTCTTCTCTCTTTTCTTCTATTATTTCTTCTCTCCTCCTCTTCCTTCTCCTTGTTCCAATATTTTTCTGCTATAGTCACAGTGCGTGTTACACGCCGAGGAGTCTCTCTCTTCTCTCTCACATCATTCCCGAGGTCTCTCTCTCTCTCTCTCTCTCTCTCTCTCCTCTCTCTCTCTCCTCTCTCTCTCTCTCTCTCTCTCCTCTCTCTCTCTCTCTCTCTCTCTCTCTCTCTCTCTCTCTCTCTCTCTCTCTCTCTCTCTCCCCTTTCCCTCTCTCTCTCTCTCTCTCTGCCTCTCTGTCTCCTTTTTTTTCTTCTATTATTTCTTCTCCCTCCTCTTCCTTCCCCCTTTTCATCCTCCACACACATACCATAGCCAGTAAGTGATATTATCGTGAATAACGACACTTTTTTTCTGTTGTGTTTTGATATGTTTAGAATTAATCTGCTAACCGTTTCTGTCGCAAATCATATCTATTCCGCCCAGCCCACCCCTATATATATAGTATATATATAGCCCACACCTATATATATAATATATATATATATATATATATATATATATATATATATATATATATATATATTATATATACTGTACATAGTGTATTATACAGCCTAATACCTAATATACTATATACAGTCTAAAATATATAATATATAACCAATAATATAACCATTGTTGTTATGGTGACGGAGAAAATTGCGGGCTAAGACGATCCCAACCCTGCCTTAGCCTACACTCGCTGCACTGTCTTAGGCGGAGCGAAATTTGCTTCCGAAAATGTCCAACTAGCGCTAAGATGGTCTTAGTCCCCTAAGATGGTCTTAGTCCCCTAAGATGGTCTTAGTAGTGTTCGAAAATGTCCCCCCTGGTTCCTGGAACCTTGGCACAAATGGAAGAGGCCTATAACCATTGCAAGAATATGTTATGTATAGGGTAAATAACGATCCGCACGACTATGGAACTCTATTAATATTATTCCTTATATGAACTAACACCATCATAGATATAGCTGTAAAGTCAGCAGATTTATTTACTGATGAAAAGAGACATAATACGGTCTGGGTCCTGGTCTGGGGAGACTCTGGGCTTTTTCTTTTAATACCCTTGCTGGTGACCACTGGGGGTATTTAAATAAAACTATAGATAAAAAAATATTTATACACGTGTAAAAACCGATATATATTCATCCCTTGACGTATATGGCCACTTCAACAAAACTTCACAAAATATATTATTACCTCATTGTAAGGCACGAAACCAACTTTAAATGAATTATAAGAATATGTACATAAGGATTTTATGAACAACCACTCGTATATGAACAATCTCCGAGATCTACAAAAGAAATTCGGAAATTAAAATTCTGGCGGTATGTAGTAATTTTTTCCTTAACCAAAACGCCCGGATTAGCTGTAAATCTTACGGAAAAGCACTGCAGTAAATTCACCGCAAATTTTTTTGTACCCAAGATAATGCACCGAAGCCAATGAACCACTCACTATTTGACACAATGAATCAAAGCAGTGAGGGTGACGATTATTCCAGCAAGTAATGTAGGTGTTTTCGTGTACGAGTAGGTGTGTGAATCTGTGATGGTCGTGATGAGCAGAGAAGTGTGGCTGTGTATATATATATATATATATATATATATATATATATATATATATATATATATATATATATATATATATATATATACGATATATAATATATATATATATATATATTATATATATATATATATATATATATATATATATATATATATATATATATATATATATATATATATATATATATATATATATATATATATCCGTCCGTCCGTCTGTCTGACTGCGATATGACGTCAAGGGCGGACTGGGATTTAATTTCGGCCCAGGACTTTTGGTGTTGACCAGCCCACTTGGAGGAAAGGTGGTGAGGGTGGGGGGGGGGGATGAGAGCCAACGCAGTTAGGGGTTTTTATAAATAAAAAAATTCCTTCTAACTTTTCTGAAATCATGGATGTAGAAATGTAAGTATTAACGCCACCAGACGTCTGTAAATAAAAAAGAAACGTTGTCTTGGCGATTTTAGTGTTATCTACGGTAGACAAGTCACAATTTTAGTAAGTTATAAGAAATAAGAGCCTGAAAGTTGATATCTATTTAACACTTTCATATCTATATCTTTCAAATTTTGCTAAAGTACTGTCAGGCTCAGCATAACACAAATTAAATTGTTGAAATACGGCTTTGATCCTCAATTCGTTGACAAGTCCTCATCATCTTAGGGAGATCTATCAGATATTGATAGATCAAAATAATAATAAATACGAAAATCAATGCAACACAGTACACACCTCCCATGCCACGGGCACTACAAATCAATAACTAAATGACTGTGTGACAACAACGGCAGACGGTAGTCCTATCACTGTTGCCGCAAGGAATTGCTATTTGTTGAAATGCGCAGCATATAAAGCCCCGTTCACATCTCCATGACTCGCGTCAGCGACCGGTTACTACTTGCTGAGTCATCCAGTCGGTGCCGACTGCAGCCGATTTTTGGGGGGCAGAAGCTTCAAAATCGGCGTGGTTGACTCGGGTTGCCGTAGTTAGGCGACTAGTCGGCGACTAGTCCGCGATTGTCGGCGATAGTCGCACAGTCGCGAACTAAAACAAATTTAACCGCCAATATTGGGTTGCCGCTATACGACGACAGTCGCAGCATGACGGCAACCACGGTTGCCGTCATGCGGCGACTGTTCCCAGCCATGCTGCGACAGATGCAGATTGATTGTAGATGTGGGCAGCGCTCTGGCCCATCCCCCACACCACTTTTCAACCTTCGCTTGTGTAGTGAAGCACGCCACCCATGTCGGTCACACTGTTGTCCACACACTTGCCCACCTTGACTAGGCCACAAATACTTATGTGCCTCGTAATGTTATTAAATGATCAGAATAACTACGACATAGTGATAACAATCGCCAAGGCACTAAAGATACTGCGGAAGCAGTATAGCGCTAAAGATACTGCACTAAAGATAGTGCTCTATTTGTAGTGGATAACGATGACGATAATAATAATAATAATAATATCAATACATATAAAAAATTTCCCTTCTTCCTCTCTCTCTCTCTCTCTCTCTCTCTCTCTCTCTCTCTCTCTCTCTCTCTCTCTCTCTCTCTCTCTCTCTCTCTCTCTCTCTCTCTCTCTCTCTCTCTCTCTCTCTCTCTCTCTCTCTCTCCGTCGATAGGGAGAAAGCGTGGGAAAGATCTATCTTTCCCACGCTAAAATAACACGTGCTCCAGTCGCAGCACGGCCCCGACAGGTCGCAGTACGGCCCCGACTGATCGGTGCCAGGCTCGGACCCTTCGGCGAAGAGTCCCAGCACGGAGCCGACTTTTTCCGTTAAAATTTTGAGGCGCAGACCCGCCCCGAGTGTATAGAGCATGCATGCACCACACAGTCGGGACCCCCCTCGCGCCGCTTCACGACTCCCACGCCCCGACGGCGACGGTCTGGGCCTGATGCCGACCTACATGACGACCGGCGCCGACACAGCATGACTCAGCAAGTCATGACTGGTCGCCGTCGAGAGTCGTGAAGATGTGAACGGGGCTTTAGTCCTTATCAATGCCCATAATGCATTTTAAATAAGGTATCGTCCCAGTGTGTGGATTGACATGCATAGTATATAATCGGTTAACGTATATAAAATACAAGAAGTCTGAAAACAACAACTTAGACGACTATTGAGAATCTTGAAAGTTGACTCGTGTCGAGTGTAGCCTACGCGTACGATACTCGTGAGTTGTTGATCTCTCCGATCTCTCGTCAGTCGTCACCTCTTTCTCTCTCAGCTGAGTGACTCTCTCTCTCTCTCTCTCATTTATTTTGAGTTTTACCTTATTCTTCAGATATTTAGTTTTCACTCCTTAATTTATTTATTAATTTTCCTTTATAATATTTTTTAAATTTTATTACCTTTTTTTTTTCCTCAGACCGGCCCTCATGACCCAGCGGCCCAACGGGAAATGTCCCGTTTGTCCCTATAGCCAGTCCGCCCCTGTATGACATGTCCCGCAGCTTCAGTATTGGCAGCGACACGTGTATAAATAACGTAATGTGTGTCATTGAACTGCATTCAGTTGTTTCATTTGTTTGTTAATTCCCATCTCGTCTCCTTTGAGATCCATAACTGGCTAGCATTCTATTGTTGACTGACATTCTATTGTGAATCAAAACTTTTTTAATTTGATCACATAATGAAACAATTACTCAATACCCTCGATATCACTGAGCCAGTAGTTAAAGGAGGCAGGTTATGTTATAAAATCTCTTAATACTAGGAGTTTGTGTTGGTAGTGGTAATATTGATGATGATGACGATTGTTCATATCAACGCAGTGTCTGTAGCCACAAACACACACACACACACACACACACAAGGTTGGTTCGGAATATAATGCGTCTTTGTCTGATTAGCCTTGAGTGTAGGGTTTCCTGTTTTGGGGGTTTCTTAGCATCCGGGATTCTGGGACTAAGCAGGCTATTTCCCGGGATCCCGGGATTTCCCGCATCAGCTAATATATATTTGTACTAACTAATGCTGTGCGAAGTGCGAACCCCACATACTTCATTAGTGTAGTATCTTTATATTATTTGAAAGGCAATTTAATTGATAAATTTTATGACACTGGAGCAATGTTCTCTATATTAACTTGCATTCTGGTGCAGAAATATAGGTACTACATAATCTGACTAAATAAGCAAAATTTGTATTATCTAATCTCATTCCGTTAGCCATAAAAGAGACTCAGACATTTGGAATTGCATTCAGAGTTAGCTATTATAAAAGAATAAGAATTCTATATTTAATGGCATTTGGAAGCCACATTCTACAAAAACCTAAAGAAACACTTGAATGGCCGGTGGAAAAATATGAAGATAATAGCATAAAATTATTTGTGCACGATGCACACAAGACACACAGTCACGCTCACATCAAAAGTTGTTCATGAAATGACTCTCCAAAAAGCACAAAAAGTCAATCTCCTTCTGTTAGCCACAAAAGAAATCCGATGATTATGTAGAATGACATTAAAAGAGCCATTGTAAAACAAAAAAGTATTATTCTGTGCTATTTTGAAGCAAATCTGAGATAGGAAGAACCGATAGGAAGAGGAAGAGATAGGAAATAAGAATCCCGGGATTTGAACCAATTTTCCGGGAAAAAAACAACCACTTACGCCCGGGATCCCGGGAAGGAAAACCTTTTTGAGTGTTACTTGCAGTGCCGTTTCTAGCCTTTTGGGGGCCCTATGCGCAATGCTGTTTGGGGGACCTTTTTCGTAAAACTATGGTAGGAGGATTCCAAGCCTTATAAGGTGGTCCGGGGGCATGCCTTAAATATTTAAATGCATCAATCTAGTGCACTTTAAGAGGAAAAGAGACTAGAATCTTAAAAAAAGCGAATAATGGCAGCTTGGATGCCCCGTGGTGGCTTCGGGGGCCCTGTGCAAGCACGTGGTTCGCATATAATAAGAAACGGCCAAGGTTACTTGTCACAAACTGCATTCGTCAATGGGGAGTTTTCAAAGCTAAGCCGCCAGATGTCTCTCGCGCATCTCACATCCACTGCCCTTTGAGCGTGAATGATCTATCATTTACCGTAAACTCCCTGTAATTTTTCGGGACATATCAGAATTACCCTTCAATACAACAACTGAAACAGTTCTTAATAAAAAATGTAGTTTATCATTTTGTTTTTCAGCACTTGAAGAAAATATTGGCAAAACATAGAATACTTGAAAACTCAATTTCTTAAAATCGTCATTTCATGGAAACACTGCACGTTCAAGCTGAATGAAGCTTCAGGAAGTATGTACTTGTATGTAAGCTTTCGCCTAGTACCTGTTTTGAATGTGTCTGTCTCTTTTGCGACGAACATTTAACCAAAAAATAGTGTGGCGTTCAGCATCTCCGAAGAAACCATCCCGATGTCGGGATCTGATATCAGTCACTTCTTCTTATCCACGGCTGGGGGGAAGAGTCTTGTTTTGTTCTTGTTTTAGGGCTGCGAGGATCCCTTGGGGAACACTATGAGCCCTGGTGATGTCCTATGATGCTATTACAGGCGTGGTAGTTGACCTGTCTCCTCAGGAAGGCACAGGTGAGGCAGATAACGGCGGATGCATGCGTTCCTGCAGCCCGCTCTTTTTCAAGACAACAAGTAAACAAGACCCATGTATTGTCTTCGATAGAGGACTGTTCGTTGAGGTGCCAATTACTTAAATTACTTCTTGGTTAAATGTTCGTCGTAAGAGAGACATATACACCCAAAACAGGTACTCAGTGAAAACTTACATACAAGTACATACTTCCTGAAGCTTCATTCAGCTTAAACGTGCAGTGTTTCCATGAAATGAAGATTTTAAGAAATTGAGTTTTCAAGTATTCTATGTTTTGCCAATATTTTCTTCAAGTGCTGAAAAACAAAATGATAAACTACATTTTTTATTAAGAACTGTTTCAGTTGTTGTATTGAAGGGTAATTCTGATATGTCCCCAAAAAGTACAGGAAATTTACGGTAAATGATAGATCATTCACGCTCAAACGGCAGAGGATATGAGAGCGCGAGAAACAGGCTTGAGCGTGAGCTTATTAGAAAACTCCCCATAGGCCTACAGGCTGCCGGCACAGAATATTGAAAACACACACACACACACACACGCATACATACAGTACTATTTAATCGAGCATATGTTATTGAGCGTTGGACATTATATTTATACAGATGGAAAACCGGTACAATATGTCTCCTTACACGAAGAAAAAAAAAAATAGGGTTTCTTTTCGAAAGTTTCAGCAAAAATATGAAATTATTGCAGATGTTCTTAAGAAACTAATGAGATATGGAGATCTGCTACCTCATTAGAAGACAGGGTGGGAATAGATGTAGCCCTACGTACAGTACATGTTGAAAGAATGCTGAACTAATATATAGACACTCCTCATATGGGTAATGCAGGGAACTAAGAGACATGCTGGGGAATGCAGGGAACTAAGAGACATGCTGGGGAATGCAGGGAACTAAGAGACATGCTGGGGAATGCAGGGAACTAAGAGACATGCTGGGGAATGCAGGGAACTAAGAGACATGCTGGGGAATGCAGGGAACTAAGAGACCATGACTAGGTGGAATGCAGGGAACTAAGAGACATGCTGGGGAATGCAGGGAACTAAGAGACATGCTGGGGAATGCAGGGAACTAAGAGACATGCTGGGGAATGCAGGGAACTAAGAGACATGCTGGGGAATGCAGGGAACTAAGAGAACTGGGGAATGCGGGATAATGCAGGGAACAAGAATAGAGACATGCTGGGAATGCAGGAAACTAAGAGACATGCTTGGGGAATGCAGGAACTAAGAGACATGCTGGGGAATGCAGGGAACTAAGAGACATGCTGGGGAATGCAGGGAACTAAGAGACATGCTGGGAATGCAGGAAACTAAGAGACATGCTGGGGAATGCAGGGAACTAAGAGACATGCTGGGAATGCAGGGAACTAAGAGACATGCTGGGGAATGCAGGGAACTAAGAGACATGCTGGGGAATGCAGGGAACTAAGAGACATGCTGGGGAATGCAGGGAACTAAGAACTGGAAGCAGGGACAGAACATGCTGGGAATGCAGAGAACTAAGAGACATGCTGGGGAATGCAGAGAACTAAGAGACATGCTGGGGAATGCAGAGAACTAAGAGACATGCTGGGGAATGCAGGAAACTAAGAGACATGCTAGGGAATGCAGGGAACTAAGAGACATGCTGGGGAATGCAGGAACTAAGAGACATGATCAGGGAAATAGGAACTAAGAGACATGGGGAAAGCAGGGGACTAAGAGGCTGACTGAGGAACTGCGGGGAACTAAGAGACATGCTGGGAGAATGCAAGGAACTAAGAGACATGCTGGGGAATGCAGGGAACTAAGAGACATGCTGGGGAATGCAGGAACTAAAGAACATGCTGGGAATGCAGGGAACTAAGAGACATGCTGGGGAATGCAGGGAACTAAGAGACATGGGGGACTAGGGACGAAATGGCAGGGAAACTAAGAGACATGCTGGGGAATGCAGGGAACAAGAGACATGCTGGGGAATGCAGGAAACTAGAGGACATGCTGGGGAATGCAGGGAACTGAACGTAGGACATGCTAGGGAAGCAGGGAACTAAGAGGACATGCTGGGAAAGCAGGAACTAAGGACATGCTGGGGAATGCAGGGAACTAAGAGACATGCTGGGGAATGCAGGGAACTAAGAGACATGCTGGGGAATGCAGGGAACTAATGAGACATGCTGGGAATGCAGGAACTAAGAGACATGCTGGGGAATGCAGGAACTAAGAGACATGCTGGGGAATGCAGGGAACTAAGAGACATGCTGGGGAATGCAGGGAACTAAGAGACATGCTGGGGAATGCAGGGAACTAAGAGACATGCTGGGGAATGCAGGGAACTAAGAGACATGCTGGGGAATGCAGGGAACTAAAGAGACATGTGGGGAATGCAGGGAACTAAGAGACATGCTGGGGAATGCAGGGAACTAAGAGACATGCTGGGGAATGCAGGAAACTAAGAGACATGCTAGGGAATGCAGGGAACTAAGAGACATGCTGGGGAATGCAGGGAACTAAGAGACATGCTGGGGAATGCAGGGAACTAAGAGACATGCTGGGGAATGCAGGGAACTAAGAGACATGCTGGGGAATGCAGGGAACTAAGAGACATGCTGGGGAATGCAGGGAACTAAGAGACATGCTGGGGAATGCAGGGAACTAAGAGACATGCTGGGGAATGCAGGGAACTAAGAGACATGCTGGGGAATGCAGGGAACTTAAGAGACATGCTGGGGAATGCAGGGAACTAAGAGACATGCTGGGGAATGCAGGGAACTAAGAGACATGCTGGGGAATGCAGGAACTAAGAGACATGCTGGGAATGCAGGGAACTAAGGAACATGCATGGAATGCAGAGGAACTAAGAGACATGCTGGGGAATGCAGGGAACTAAGAGACATGCTGGGGAATGCAGGGAACTAAGAGACATGCTGGGGAATGCAGGGAACTAAGAGACATGCTGGGGAATGCAGGGAACTAAGAGACATGCTGGGGAATGCAGGGAACTAAGAGAACATGCTGGGGAATGCAGGGAATAAGAAAGCTGGGAATGCTGGGGAATGCAGAAAGCTAGGAAGACATGCGGGTGCAGGGAACTAAGAGACATGCTGGGGAATGCAGGGAACTAAGCGACATGCTGGGGAATGCAGGGAACTAAGAGACATGCTGGGAAATGCAGGGAACTAAGAGACATGCTAAGGGAATGCAGGGAACTAAGAGACATGCTGGGAATGCAGGGAACTAAGAGACATGCGTGGGGAATGCAGGGAACTAAGAGACATGCTGGGGAATGCAGGAACTAAGAGACATGCTGGGAATGCAGGGAACTAAGAGACATGCTGGGGAATGCAGGGAACTAAGAGAATGCTGGGGAATGCAGGGAACTAAAGACGAGCTGGGGAATGCAGGGAACTAAGAGACATGCTGGGGAATGCAGGGAACTAGGACATGCTGGGGAATGCAGGGAACTAAGAGACATGCTGGGGAATGCAGGAAACTAAGAGACATGCTGGGGAATGCAGGGAACTAAGAGACATGCTGGGAAGCAGGGAACTAAAGAATGTGGAAATGCAGGGACTAAGAACATGCTGGGGAATGAAGGGACTAAGAGAACTGCGGGAAGCAGAGAACTAAGAGACATGCTAGGGAATGCAGGGAACTAAGAGACATGCTGGGGAATGCAGGGAACTCAGAGACATGCTGGGGAATGCAGGGAACTAAGAGACATGCTGGGGAATAGCAGGGAACTAAGAGACATGCTGGGGAATGCAGGGAACTAAGAGACATGCTGGGGAATGCAGGGAACTAAGAGACATGCTGGGGAATGCAGGGAAACTAAGCGACATGCTGGGGAATGCAGGGAACTAAGAGACATGCTGGGAAATGCAGGGAACTAAGAGACATGCTGGGGAATGCAGGGAACTAAGAGACATGCTAGGGAATGCAGGGAACTAAGAGACATGCTGGAAATGCAGGGAACTAAGAGACATGCTGGGAATGCAGGGAACTAAGAGACATGCTGGGGAATGCAGGGAACTAAGAGACATGCTGGGAATGCAGGGAACTAAGAGACATGCTGGGGAATGCAGGGAACTAGAGACATGCTGGGGAATGCAGGGAACTAAGAGACATGCTGGGGAATGCAGGGAACTAAGAGACATGCTGGGGAATGCAGGGAACTAGAACATGCTGGAATGCAGGGAACTAAGAGACATGCTGGGGAATGCAGGAACTAAGCGACATGCTGGGGAATGCAGGGAACTAAGAGACATGCTGGGAAATGCAGGGAACTAAGAGACATGCTGGGGAATGCAGGGAACTAAGAGACATGCTAGGGAATGCAGGGAACTAAGAGACAGCTAGGGAATGCAGGGAACTAAGAGACAGGCTGGGGAATGCAGGGAACTCAGAGACATGCTGGGGAATGCAGGGAACTAAGAGACATGCTGGGGAATGCAGGGAACTAAGAGACATGCTGGGGAATGCAGGGAACTTAGAACATGCTGGGGAATGCAGGGAACTAAGAGACATGCTGGGGAATGCAGGAAACTAAGCGACATGCTGGGGAATGCAGGGAACTAAGAGACATGCTGGGAAATGCAGGAACTAAGAGACATGCTGGGGAATGCAGGGAACTAAGAGACATGCTAGGGAATGCAGGGAACTAAGAGACATGCTAGGGAATGCAGGGAACTAAGAGACATGCTAGGGAATGCAGGGAACTAAGAGACATGCTGGGAATGCAGGAACTAAGAGACATGCTGGGAATGCAGGGAACTAAGAGACATGCTGGGGAATGCAAGGAACTAAGAGACATGCTGGGTAATGCAGGGAACTAAGAGACATGCTGGGGAATGCAGGGAACTAAGAGACATGCTAGGGAAGGCATGGAACTAAGAGACATGTTAGGGAATGCAGGGAACTAAGAGACATGCTGGGGAATGCAGGGAACTAAGAGACATGCTGGGGAATGCAGGAAACTAAGAAACATGCTGGAGAATGCAGGGAACTAAGAGACATGCTAGGGAATGCAGGGAACTAAGAGACATGCTGGGGAATGCAAGGAACTAAGAGACATGCTGGGGAATGCAAGGAACTAAGAGACATGCTGGGGAATGCAGGAAACTAAGAGACATGCTGGGGAATGCAGGGAACTAAGGGACATGCTAGGGAATGCAGGGAACTAAGAGACATGCTAGGGAATGCAGGGAACTAAGAGACATGCTGGGAATGCAGGGAACTAAGAGACATGCTGGGGAATGCAGGGAACTAAGAGACATGCTAGGGTATGCAGGGAACTAAGAGACATGCTGGGGAATGCAGGGAACTAAGAGACATGCTAGGGAATGCAGGGAACTAAGAGACATGCTGGGGAATGCAAGGAACTAAGAGACATGCTGGGGAATGCAAGGAACTAAGAGACATGCTGGGGAATGCAGGAAACTAAGAGACATGCTGGGGAATGCAGGGAACTAAGGGACATGCTAGGGAATGCAGGGAACTAAGAGACATGCTAGGGAATGCAGGGAACTAAGAGACATGCTGGGGAATGCAGGGAACTAAGAGACATGCTGGGGAATGCAGGGAACTAAGAGACATGCTGGGGAATGCAGGGAACTTAGAAACATGCTGGGGAATGCAGGGAACTAAGAGACATGCTGGGGAATGCAGGAAACTAAGCGACATGCTGGGGAATGCAGGGAACTAAGAGACATGCTGGGAAATGCAGGGAACTAAGAGACATGCTGGGGAATGCAGGGAACTAAGAGACATGCTAGGGAATGCAGGGAACTAAGAGACATGCTAGGGAATGCAGGGAACTAAGAGACATGCTGGGGAATGCAGGGAACTCAAAGACATGCTGGGGAATGCAGGGAACTAAGAGACATGCTGGGGAATACAGGGAACTAAGAGAAATGCTGGGGAATGCAGGGAACTAAGAGACATGCTGGGGAATGCAGGGAACTAAGAGACATGCTGGGGAATGCAGGGAACTAAGCGACATGCTGGGGAATGCAGGGAACTAAGAGACATGCTGGGGAATGCAGGGAACTAAGAGACATGCTGGGGAATGCAGGGAACTAAGAGACATGCAAGGGAATGCAGGGAACTAATAGACATGCTGGGAAATGCAGGGAACTAAGAGACATGCTGGGGAATGCAGGGAACTAAGAGACATGCTGGGGAATGCAGAGAACTAAGAGACATGCTAGGGAATGCAGGGAACTAAGAGACATGCTGGGGAATGCAGGGAACTCAGAGACATGCTGGGGAATGCAGGGAACTAAGAGACATGCTGGGGAATGCAGGGAACTAAGAGACATGCTGGGGAATGCAGGGAACTTAGAAACATGCTGGGGAATGCAGGGAACTAAGAGACATGCTGGGGAATGCAGGAAACTAAGCGACATGCTGGGGAATGCAGGGAACTAAGAGACATGCTGGGAAATGCAGGGAACTAAGAGACATGCTGGGGAATGCAGGGAACTAAGAGACATGCTAGGGAATGCAGGGAACTAAGAGACATGCTAGGGAATGCAGGGAACTAAGAGACATGCTAGGGAATGCAGGGAACTAAGAGACATGCTGTGGAATGCAGGGAACTAAGAGACATGCTGGGGAATGCAAGGAACTAAGAGACATGCTGGGTAATGCAGGGAACTAAGAGACATGCTGGGGAATGCAGGGAACTAAGAGACATGCTAGGGAAGGCATGGAACTAAGAGACATGTTAGGGAATGCAGGGAACTAAGAGACATGCTGGGGAATGCAGGGAACTAAGAGACATGCTGGGGAATGCAGGAAACTAAGAAACATGCTGGAGAATGCAGGGAACTAAGAGACATGCTAGGGAATGCAGGGAACTAAGAGACATGCTGGGGAATGCAAGGAACTAAGAGACATGCTGGGGAATGCAAGGAACTAAGAGACATGCTGGGGAATGCAGGAAACTAAGAGACATGCTGGGGAATGCAGGGAACTAAGGGACATGCTAGGGAATGCAGGGAACTAAGAGACATGCTAGGGAATGCAGGGAACTAAGAGACATGCTGGGGAATGCAGGGAACTAAGAGACATGCTGGGGAATGCAGGGAACTAAGAGACATGCTAGGGTATGCAGGGAACTAAGAGACATGCTGGGGAATGCAGGGAACTAAGAGACATGCTGGGGAATGCAGGGAACTAAGAGACATGCTGGGGAATGCAGGGAACTAAGAGACATGCTGGGGAATGCAGGGAACTAAGAGACATGCTGGGGAATGCAAGGAACTAAGAGACATGCTGGGGAATGCAAGGAACTAAGAGACATGCTAGGGAATGCAGGGAACTAAGAGACATGCTGGGGAATGCAGGGAACTAAGAGACATGCTGGGGAATGCAGGGAACAAAGAGACATGCTGGGGAATGCAAGGAACTAAGAGACATGCTGGGGAATGCAAGGAACTAAGAGACATGCTGGGGAATGCAGGAAACTAAGAGACATGCTGGGGAATGCAGGGAACTAAGAGACATGCTGGGGAATGCAGGGAACTAAGAGACATGCTGGGGAATGCAGGGAACTAAGAGACATGCTGGGGAACGCAGGGAACTAAGAGACATGCTGGGGAATGCAGGGAACTTAGAGACATGCTGGGGAATGCAGGGAACTAAGAGACATGCTGGGGAATGCAGGAAACTAAGAGACATGCTGGGGAATGCAGGGAACTAAGAGACATGCTGGGGAATGCAGGGAACTAAGAGACATGCTGGGGAATGCAGGGAACTAAGAGACATGCTGGGGAATGCAGGAAACTAAGAGACATGCTGGGGAATGCAGGAAACTAAGAGACATGCTGGGGAATGCAGGAAACTAAGAGACATGCTGGGGAATGCAGGAAACTAAGAGACATGCTGGGGAATGCAGGGAACTAAGAGACATGCTGGGGAATGCAGGAAACTAAGAGACATGCTGGGGAATACAGGAAACTAAGAGACATGCTGGGGAATGCAGGAAACTAAGAGACATGCTGGGGAATGCAGGGAACTAAGAGACATGCTGGGGAATGCAGGAAACTAAGAGACATGCTGGGGAATGCAGGGAACTTAGAGACATGCTGGAGAAAGCAAGTCGGGCTGGGGAATGCAATGCCAAGGTGGAAAACAGATAGAAACAGATAACACAAAGGGTAAACAAGATGTGGGAATGATGATGAAAGACTATTAACTACTAGAAATAACCGCTATTAGTGCGCACATTAGAGTCTTGTGTCGGGTGACAAGAGGCCCTCGATCTGTGACGTGCGTGCCTGGCAGGTCGCAGAGTACAAGTAGTGAGTGGCCTTGACGCTGCCGTGACTAATGGGTGTTAGTGAGATGTGACGTGTGGCCGCTGCCTTTAGGGAAGAAATTGTAAAAATGACATAGATTGGAGAGGGTTTTAAGATGTATGTCTATGTTAGAGAGAAAGAGAGAGAGAGAGTATGACATGTGTAAAACCCCTTTCACACATTCTAGAGTAGCAAGCCGAGTAGCGCCGAATCCCAACTCGGCGTCTACTCGTGGAGAAAAGACCCTGACATTGTTTTAAGGGGAGAGTCCACCGTGAATTTTAAATTGCATCTAAGGTCATGAATAATTTATATGTTGTGTATATTAGTACCCTTGTTATCACATGAAAATTTCAAGTTCACGAAACTTTAAGACACACAAAATCAAATATCGTAGAAAAATCTGTTCTGATTTTTTTTTTTTTTTTACACTTAAAAAAAAAATTCGAAAACAGTTTACAACATTTTTTCTGAACAAATTGTTAGAATACCAATGAATTATCATATGCTCATGTCACAAGGAAATCGGTCAAAAAATGGCTGAGAAGATGCAATTCAAAATTTAATTAAAAACCGACAAAAATAGATTCCTTAATTTTTTTCACATTTTTCCTTTCATCTGATCAGAAATCGTGCCAAAAATAAAAGGAGAGATGAATTTTATGTTCATTTTATACTAGTTTTGAGAAAAACGCGTTTGAAGTTTTGCTAAAGTTTCTGCGCTCCAGTGACTAACTATACTGTCAATGCTACTTGCATATGAATTTTATGGGATCAGTAATCACATATCAATGCATGCATAAAAGGATCTGCACCTTGTCCCCCCTTATAAAGGTATTAATTAATCGCTCAAAGGCGAGGGTGTCAGGGCGCGCCACGCCCCTCATTGTTGCAAGGTTCAATCAAAATTCACCAGGTGCATAGCTTTCGGTTGGAATTCCTTTGTCTGTCTTCCTTTTCTTGTTTATTGTCTTCTTCGGTGTAATTCTTCTCTTTTCTCTCTTTTCTAGTCCTTTTTGGATGTATACATCTGTTCCAAAATAATTGTGAACAGGTTGCACTTTTCATATCCAAAATTGTGTTCCAGAATTGGTACCTGGGTAACAAGTACTTCACCCTGAAGATTGCTGTTTTTTTTTTTTTTTTAAGGCTTAGTTTTGATATATGGGAAAATTATCCCCCCAATTTTTTTTTTTTTTTTTTTTTTTTTTACAAGTTTTTAAAGTTTAAATGCCCCTCGCTATGGGCATTTAAATTTATGTCCGGCTGAAAAAAATTCTACCATTCGAAAGCCAAAGGATAGGGTGTTGCCATCTATAATAATATAAGCGAAAGTGTGTGTGTGCGTGTGTCTGTGTGTCTGTGTGTCTGTGTGTGTGTCCGCGATAGGTGCCGCCCCCAGTGCCCCAATCCCATCATATGGCACAGTTTTGGAACCGGGTCGACCAGGGGCACATTTTAAGCCCACTTATGAGATGATCCGATCACTTTTATTTTAAAAAAATAATATTTTTAGTAGCCTATTAGCGAGAATTGTGAGAAAAAAAGTGGGTTGCGAGAATTGAGGAAACCTTGATGTAGGGTGATAGGTAATGGGTGAGTGAATGGGTGGGGTGATGGGTAATGGGTGTGGGGTGATGGGTGAGTGAATGGGTGGGGGGTGATGGGTTGGGGGTGATGGGTGATGGGTGAGTGAATGGGTGGGGGGTGATGGGTAATGGGTGAGTGAATGGGTGGGGGGTGATGGGTAATGGGTGAGTGAATGGGTTGGGGGTGATGTGAATGGGTTGGCGTTAATACATACATTTCTACATCCATGATTTCAGGAAAGTTAGAAGGGGCTATCTGGAGAGTCTGTGTTTGGTGGGCCTTCGGCCCACCAAACACAGGTGGTGGGCCAAGGGCCCACCAATAGCCCTCCGCAGGAGCTAGCCAAAAAGTCCGCCCGGAGGGCGGCTTTGCGGCTAGTCTATAATAATATAAGCGAAAGTGTGTGTGTGTGTGTGTGTGTGTGTGTGTGTGTATGTGTGTGTTTGTCTGTCTGTCTGTCCGCGATAGGTGCCGCCCCCTGTGGCGGAATCCCATCATATGTCACAGTTTTGGAATCAGGTTGACCAGGGGAAGGTTTTAAGCCCACTTATAGGATGATCCGATCTTTTTTTTTTATATTTTTTTTTAGCAGCCTATTAGCGAGAACTGTGAAGAAAAAAAAGTGGGTTGCGAGAATTAGAGAGAACTGCAACTCCGAAATGCTTGGTCGCTTGGTCAACTTGGTCGCTGGCAGTTTTAACTCACAATTTGGTGAAAAGTTGGTCAACTTGAAAGAAAAATATGGGCTTATTCCACTGCACTTAAAACACAAAAGTATAATTTTAAGAACGATTTTCTTCTATATGTATATTGTATAGAAGCCTGAGTCTGTAAAACATGCATTTAACCAAATAACCAAGTAGGTTATAGTTGAGGAGGCGAGGTAAATGTTACTCTATGATATTATATAGTCAATAACGTATGTTTAGAAGTTATCTATACCTAGGCAGTCATATTTTCCTGTTATTATTGTGTATCAATCAGATAGAAAGCCTGGAAGTGCAATGAGTCGACGCGTGAAGTGGCAATGTTTTTATTCAATCTCCCCGCCACAATCTCCCCGCCCACCGCTCCCCGCCGCGGCGTGTCGCCTCCACAATTATAACCTACATTGTCGCAGCAACAAGCCGATTTCGGCATTCTTTATTCTTCGTTTTTCCAAGGCATTGCTTATTGTATTTTGACAAGCGTTTGCCAGACGCAGCAGTACTGTCTTAGAAAACAGTGTGAACATCACCCAAATTTTACATGCCACAATATACATGTAAAAAATATATTAAGCTTTGCTACTCGAGGCGAGTAATTTGCATTAAATTGCTATTATAGAACGTTCCATCGTAATGAATGTCATCCATATAATTAGTAGAACAACAGAAGAACTATATTTTGTGGTATTCAGATGCGGTGCATCAATGTTTGTCGCGAAATTAATTTATGAAAAATATTAGTCGCGGAGCCAAAACACAGTAGACCAACCTTTGAGTTAAAACTGCCAGCGACCACTGGCATTTCTCGAGTTTCAGTTCTCTCTAATTGAGGAAACCTTGATGTAGGGTGATGGGTAATAGGTGAGTGAATGGGTGGGGTGATGGGTAATGGGTGTGGGGTGATGGGTGAGTGAATGGGTGGGGGGTGATGGGTGATGGGTGAGGGAATAGGTGGTGGGTGATGGGTAATGGGTGAGTGAATGGGTTGTGTGGTGATGGGTAATGGATGAGTGAATGGGTTGGGGGTGATGGGTAATGGGTGAGTGAATGGGTGGGGGGAATACATACATTTCAGGAAAGTTAGAAAGGGCTATCTGGAGTCTTGTGTTTGGTGGGCCGAGGTGGTGGGTAATGGGTCTATCTGGAGAGTCTGTGTTTGGTGGGCCGAAGGCCCACCAAACACAGGTGGTGGACCGAAGACCCACCAATAGCCCTCCGCAGGAGCAGCCAAAAAGTCCGCCCGGAGGGCGGCTTTGCTTTCAGGAAAGTTAGAAGGGGCTATGATGTGAATGGGTTGGCGTTAATACATACATTTCTACATCCATGATTTCAGGAAAGTTAGAAGGGGCTATCTGGAGAGTCTGTGTTTGGTGGGCCGAAGGCCCACCAAACACAGGTGGTGGGTCGAAGGCCCACCAATAGCCCTCCGCAATAGCTAGCCAAAAAGGCCGCCCGGAGGGCGGCTTTGCGTCTAGTAGACCATATAACTCAAATTCGTATATTAAAAAAATATTTTCATATTTTCACGGCGGACTCCCCTTAACGGTCGTTTCTCGTGTATCCAATCACGAATTAGTACGCGTTGGTACGACTTTGCGAGAGTTTGTACGCATAGGCACTAGTACTTACGAGTGTTTCCACGAATACGTACGAGTCACTACCCAGTAAACACAAAGACGGAGGGCCTCCGGAGGCCCTCCGTATGTCTTATCGGCGGCCCGACGGAAGTGTACGACGTAGGGCCGCTGGGAATTTGCTCAGAGGCTCACCGGCGGGCCGCTCCCAGCGGCCCGCCGTAGGGCATATGACCATTTGCCGCTGTTATATTAACTGATTGAGGAATATTTATGGTTATACTTTCTAAGTATATTGCAGATATAGTAATGTTTTAAGGGGTGTTGCACAACCCATTAGCCGATTAATAGACTAATGGGCTGTTCAACACTTATAAAAAACATTACTATATAATGCAATATGCTTAGAAAATTTAACCAGAAATATTCCTGTGTCGTTATCCAGTAATACGATGAAAAGGAGATTGCTAAGATCATATTTGCTACGGACATTGTTTATTTCATAAGTACAAAAACATTTTCGTTATTGAGTTTACATGCTGGTGTACTACGTGGAACACTGAACGGCGTGAACAGCCATGTAGAAGGATATAGGTTGCGGCGAACAACATAACGACATCCACCCACTCGTGCGTTTTCCAAGTAACTGATTATTTTCACTCAGACACAGCGCCAGGCGCCGTCAAGGAATTCCTAAAAAAACGTGTCGTACTGCAATTATTTATATTATTCAGTCTATTTCGATATAACGAAGGAGCGAAAACATGTTATAACTAGGTTCTCATTATGTTATCGACTGGTTAAGGGTGACAATTTAGGCCTTTTGTGGGTTTTTAACCCTTTGTAATGGCTATCGTACGTCTGGCAGTTTAGTACATTGATAGCTGGGAAAAGATTTCAAATAATATTCTATTCTAAATCATGATATTATTCATATGTTAACTCCATCATCTACATATTCCTTATTAGGTGTACCGTTGAGTATTAATATGTGTTGATATGTTGGAAGTTATTAAAATAAGGGAAAATATGACCTTGTGTTATCCCGTAATAATCTTCGCCGCGGTTAATCAAGTGTTATTTTTATATGATACTAGCTACACACACAGACTAACTGATAACCTTTTTCCATGTAAACTCCTTCCTATGTACGTATCTCATCTTTATTTCTATGTATCTCTGGGTGTTCCTGATTAAGCTGGAAATATTTCAAATAAACTGAAATATGATAATTTCTATAAACTATCATAAAAACTTTTATAACAATTTTTAATAGCTTGAACAGGCCTACTAATAGTGATGGTACCGATATTGAGATACTATGTATATTACTGTGTTAATATATATAATATGAAATGAATATTTCCCACTTACAAATACGTACAAGCGCCCAGCGGGCCTCGGAGGATTGACGTCAAGTTGCCGCTGCTTGTCACTACTGATGTAATACTACATCAAGATAAACATATAACTGTTGTTTCAAAATGTTTACACATAGAAATATTCAATTCTTGAAATTCTGTACATTAATTTTCAGCATAGTAAATTATCTCGTCTGAAAATACACCAGCGGGCCTCCGGAGGGCTGACGGGGGTAAATTTGCCGCCGGCGGCCGCCGTTCGCCGCTCTACAGCCTACGTCGGCCCGCCGGTGATGGTTAGCTGGGTACGAATTGGTTGAAATTTCAATTTCTTCTATGACGAATTGCTACGAGTTGCTATGATTCGTTTACGAGTTGCTACGACATTGCAAGAGTTTGCTACGAGTTTGTATACGACCTGGTGGCTTGACCTAACTGTGGACCTGACTGGTCTGGGAGGGAAATCTTTATCTCGTGTGAGATACAGGGTTATCTGCAGCTCACCCCGGGAGGCGAGTCACAAACCCCAGGCTAACACCCGGTACCCATTTACTACTGTGTGGACAGGGGCTCGGGTGTTTTTCAGTAGACCGCCCATTTTTCTCCGCTCCTCCCGTGGATCGAACCCGGGACTTCGCGGTTGTGAACTGAGCGTGCTAACCACTACACTACGGAGCACCCGTGTGTGTGTGTGTGTGTGTGTGTGTGTGTGTGTGTAATCACGGTTTCTGAGAACAATATCATAGTGCAGTATGATATTCCAATTAGCATCATTACTGTCTTCATTACCATTATTGTTGTTATCATCATTGTTTTTTTTATTAAGATTATCATTATTATTATTATAATTATTGTACTTTGTTGTTTTCATACTATAGAAGCACCAATTTTACTATTGATTCTTTCCCTCCGCTACAAATATGTTAGTTAAGAGAGAGAGAGAGAGAGAGAGAGAGAGAGAGAGAGAGAGAGAGAGAGAGAGAGAGAGAGAGAGAGAGAGAGAGAGAGAGAGAGAGAGAGAGAGAGAGAGAGAGAGAGAGAGAGAGAGTATAAGCAAAGGAAGGAGTGTTGCTCCAGATAAGGAGTCTTGACACAAGTGTGGTGCCCTCCCTTAATTGAGACATCACTCCTCAGGTTACTACGGCCATCTGCTCCCCTGACTGCATTTCCTCACTACAGAAGAACCAAGTGGTCACTCAATGAATATTTGTGCACCTCTAAGAATCTATACCATAAATATAGTAATGCAACAACAACATTTAATATTGCAAGGTTAATTTTGATTTTTTTTTACGTTGAAGCCTATAGCGCCAGTGGGCTATTTATTATATCAATCTGGAGGGACGTGATGGTTTGCCCGCCGCCCGTGGGTTGGCGCAGGTGGGATTTTTTTATAGTGACACCTGTGATGTTATAGGTGAAGGTCCGTTTTCTGTGATGGTCTACCCTCAGTTTTAGGCTCATGCTGCCACCTGTTGTCCCTCCGTCGCACTTGAAGTCGCAGTCGATGAAACAGGAATGCAGCATGCATTCGGCCACTCGACGATGGATTTACAGTTGCCCTTTGGTGTGACTTGAACTCGGGACCTTGTGCTCACCTCCCAGTCTCTTGTCGACCACGTTAAAGATGGCCGAAAGAGTTGTGTCCCCGGCAGGATTCGAACTCGGGACATCGAGCTCACCACTCCAAGATGCTCTCCACTCGGCCACCGCCTCCCCAAACAAAACACTCCCGGGTGACTCCCCAATAGGCCTTTAGACGCAGAGGCCAGAGGTCCCATGTACTGATATGTTTACATTTTTTTTCGTTTTCCCGTGCGGGCAACATGGGTGACTATTCATTTTTTTCGTAAATAGTTTTTTTTCGTTTACTCCACATAAGAGCCCCTCTCAGTAATGAAGTTACTTTCATAGTATCATGAATTACTCACATACATATCACATACACTTCAATCTCCATGTTAATCACAATCTTCGTATATATGAATGAATATCTGTAGTACTTGTATATGTCTTATACATGATTATTAAGAATGGGATAAATATGAGGTACATCAGTATTGTTGTACAAGTGAAGTATGACTGTAAGAAAGTTACGGATCCAAGTGCCATAGCATATGTATATAGAAATCTTCGAAAACTGTATCAGGAAGATACGCTGCCAGACGTACAAACGCACGGGAGGCTACCAAGGGAGGGAGAGGGTGCTTGGGATTAAACCCACGTGTGGTAGCGTGGCCACCGAGATGATAAGGCCTGGTGGATCGCCCGTGACGTCACACCATAAGGATACCACCCGCTCCGCTCCCCGTACAAGTTTACCTACCTAATATAATGTTTATCAGCATAAAAGATATACTGTTATCTTCGGAAATGTTTGTTCTATAATATTATCAAATAAAAAACCGTAAAACACACAAAGAAAAGGCCATTATGAGACTTTCAAGATATATGCATTAACTTAAACTCTTCGCCATTTAATATTTTGCTCGCAAACATTTTACATGGAGAATATCAATAGAAGCGGAGTTTAATTAGCTTTCCATTGATATATTTCGTTTAGTGATAAATGAATTAGCGGCATGCATAAATTAGCGTTAACTAGATATAAAAAATCATGAAATCGTATATTTTCCTACCTAATATATGTTTATCAGTATAAATTATATACTGTTATCTTCGGAAATGTTTGTTCTATAATATTATCAAATAAAAAAACCGTAAAACACACTAAAGAAATGCCATTATGAGACTTTCAAGAAATATGCATGAACTTAAACTTTTCGCCATTTAATATTTTGTGAAAAAACTTTTTACATGGAGAATATCAATAGAAGCGGAATTTAATTAGCTTTACATTGATATATTTCCTTTTCTGATAAATTAATTAGAACCATGCATAAATTAGCGTTAACTAAATAAATAACATCATGAAATCTGGGAAATTACCCGATTTCATGATGTTATTTATTTAGTTAACGCTAATTTATGCATAGTTCTAATTTATTTATCAGAAAAGGAAATATATCAACGGAAAGCTAATTAAATTCTGCTTCTATTGATATTCTCCATGTAAAAAGTTTTTTCACAAAATATTAAATGGCGAAAAGTTTAAGTTCATGCATATTTCTTGAAAGTCTCATAATGGCATTTCTTTAGTGTGTTTTACGGTTTTTTATTTGATAATATTATAGAACAAACATTTCCGAAGATAACAGTATATATTTTATACTGATAAACATATATTAGGTAGGAAATTACCCGATTTCATTTTTTATATTTAGTTAACGCTAATTTATGCATGCTGCTAATTCATTTATCACTAAACGAAATATATCAATGGAAAGCTAATTAAACTCCGCTTCTATTGATATTCTCCATGTAAAATGTTTGCGAGCAAAATATTAAATGGCGAAGAGTTTAAGTTAATGCATATTTCTTGAAAGTCTCATAATGGCATTTTCTTTGTGTGTTTTACGGTTTTTTATTTGATAATATTATAGAACATACATTTCCGAAGATAACAGTATATCTTTTATACTGATAAACATTATATTAGGTAGGTAAACTTGTACGGGGAGCGGAGCGGGTGGTATCCTTATGGTGTGACGTCACGGGTGATCCACCAGGCCTTGTCTCTCGGTGGTCTCGGTGGTAGTCGATAGAAAGTGTCGTACCTCAGGCATCAACACACTGTTGTACACATTAATATTTCTTATATACTTTTCTGGTATTCGTCAGTTGCATTTACATATATGTATAAATCAAGAAAGTTCTCTCTGTGTAGGAAAAGTTGTATATTTCTGACCCTTCATACTATAATAATCAGGAATAGTGGGCGCGCAGTGAATCATTTGACAAATGCTTATTCTACGATTAATATGTCCCATCTTCATTAAAAACATGCGAGAAAATTATCTACATATATTAATGTAACGAAACAGCAACAGAAAAGGTCTTATAGTAATGCCCGCAATAGTACTTTTTTCCCATGAAAAAATAGAAATACTGGCGTTGTGTGGCAACCCCAGCTTTCAATGTCTATTCACGTATTAATAAACATGTGTCCGTGTGCGTGAGAGTTCTCTAAAGGAAAGTCCTTGATTTCGACTGCCTTATCATGTTCTCACGTATAAACATGATCATGTTCTCACGTATAAACATGATGCACCACCACCAGATCTGTTGAAACGACCTTGGTTAATGAATTTGAATTTCTCTACTACTGTATTGGGATAGACGATAGTAAGTCATTGTTCACCGTATCTATAAATGTTTCAGTCACTGCTATATCATTCTTATTTTACGTCGTACCTAAGTTCAACTATTTTGTTTGGCAAGCCACGCGCATCGAGACTTGTGTAGAGGACGTAGATGGTATATGTAACGAAAAGCCTTACGAGTGTATCAAAGCAAAACAAAGGTGGCGGTGATGATTCATACCAGCGTAGCCAGTGTAGTGCCTGTGTCTCGGAGTGGTGTTTGGACATGCGTGACCTGCAGGAGGGTTGTGGGAGGTAAACGAGGGGCAGCGGTGTGCATTGAAATGACTTGACTGACTGACTGCCTTGACGTAAAGTGTCATGCGGGGACCAGGGGCCAGATCCAGCAAAAAAGTGTAAGTCAAGCGGTGTAAGTATGGTGTAAATGCTACTCCGGCGCAACCCTCGCCCCCCTCTTGCGCCGAGGCTGTTTGAATAATCCGCCGAGATGGACTTGCGCCGGGCGCAAGGAGGAGTATCTCGGAGTATCTCCACAGAGACAGCTGATTGGCTGTCGAATACATTGACGTCATCCTCGCTAATAGCGAATCACAGCAGTGTTTATATTATCTATTCAGATTTATCAGCCAATCACAAGGCTGTCACGTGATAAATAATGTTTACAAACATTAATCAGCTGATTACTCAGCTGGCATCTGGGTTGACACAACAAATCGATGTATCATGTTTAAAGCGATAAGGAAGGGTTTGATGATGATGATTGAAGAATTTCGTCAGTTATTGACGCAGCTGAGATGGATCTCTGCTGTAACCAGACAGCTCTCTCGCAGACTACCCCGAGTAGAGAGTTGTCTGCTAGTGCTTATAGTGTTGGCCGAAGCCAGCACCCCGGGAGGCGGGTTACAAACCCCCGGCTAACACCCGGTACCCATTCACTGCTGGGTGGACAGGGGCTCGGGTTTTAAGGAAACAGCCCAACTGTTTACGCTCCACCCGGGGATCGAACCCGGGACTTCTCGGTTGTGAACAGAGTGTGCTTCCCCTACACTAAGGGGATACAGTTGATTCGGGCCGCCAGTTGAATCAGGCCGCCTATATTAAATGCATACTGGACGAGTTTTGCGGTCGTTTTCAGAGACACCGACTATTTTTTCTTGGCCTACAATAGGTGCTTGTTCTAACGGAGATAGTTTTATTTTGCGCAAAAAAAAAAAAAAAGAATATGAAAAAAAATAAACTTAACCTAACCTTATAGATTTTAATGAAACCTAACCTAACCTTATAGGTTTTAATGAAACCTAACCTAACCTTAACCACAAAGTATACTTTTTTTTTTTTTTTTATGGGTTTGCGCAAAATAAAACTATCTCCATTAGAACAAGCCCCTATTGTAGGCCAAGAAAAAAAAGCTGTGTGTCTCTGAAAACGACCGTTAAACTGCTCTGTCTGCTGGGTATGCATGCTACTATAGGCGGCCCGAATCAACGGTACCCCACTAAGGAGTACCATTGACAGTACAGATTGACCAGAAATAAACAATTTGGAGGCAATAATTTAAGGCGCAGACATCCTGATTGACTTTTAATAAATATTTCTAGGGCAATAATGGGTCAGCCATCCTGATTAACCTAATAATTCAGGGACAAAAAGGGGCAGACATCATGGTTGACCATATAATCATATAATTCAAGGGCGTTAAGAGGCAGACATTCTGAGTGACCTAATCGTATCATTCAGGGATAATGAGAACGGTACCTGGTACTCTCGTCTACCGAAATTCTCGTCCTGACACAATCCGGGAACTCTCGCCGAAGGTAATGGTTAGGTTAGTAGGATATTAAGGGAAAGATACCGGTAAAAATGAACGAGGACTGCGCGGTCATTTTCTGAAACACTGACTAGATTTTCCTTGCCTAAAATTAGTGCTTTTGGTAAAAATGGACGAGGACTGCACGGTCATTTTCTGAGACACTGACTAGTTTTTCCTTGGGTAAAATTAGTGCTTTTGATAAAAATGGACGAGGACTGCGCAGTCATTTTCTGAAACACTGACTAGATTTTCCTTGCCTAAAATTAGTGCTTTTGGTAAAAATGGACGAGGACTGCCCGGTCATTTTCTGAGACACTGACTAGTTTTTCCGGTAAATTTCTAGTGTTTGCCCATACTCGACCACTAACCCCCAAACAAGTTTGGGCACCTGTGGGAATGCGGGGTTTTCGGGTGGGGAGCAAATAATGCGTCGGAGACACGTAATTTAAGAATTGTGTAGAGACAAACTCCCTAGATCTAAAGTAATTTCCTTATATCTAGAGAAATTTGCCTAACCAAAATTAACCTAACCTAGCGGGGGACTTGACCCACCGATAAACTAACCTAACCTAACCTAAATCTAACCAAATCTAACCTAACCTAACCAGATCTAACCTAACCTAACCAAATATAACCTACCCTAATCAATAATACCCTAACCAAACCTCCTATATGGTTGGGGGGCCTCTGGAAGGGGAGGTTGTGTCTGTATGAGTATTAGTCTAAGACAACTATATCATTTCTACAATATGTACTATAATATGTATATAAGTTTGGTAAAATTCTAGTGTTTGCCCATACTCTCCCACTTCCCCCAAACAAGTTTGGGCACCTGTGGGAATGCGGGGTTTTCGGGTGGGGAACAAATTATGCGTCGGAAACACGTAATTTAAGAGTTGTTTAGGGGGTTAAAATTCCCTAGATCTAGGGTAATTTCCTTATATCTAGAGAAATTTGCCTAACCAAAATTAACCTAACCTAGCGGGGGGCTTGACCCACCGATAACCTAACCTAACCTAACCTAACCAAACCTAACTTAACCAAATCTAACCTAACCTAACCTAACCAAATCTAACCTAACCTAACCTCCTAGCGGGGTTGGGGGGTTGGGGGGGGGTTCTCAACACTTCAGTCATCATTCTGTGAGGATCGTCAGGTTCACACGTCTCTGGACTCAGAAGAAATCCAATGAATTTTCCCTAAATCTAGAGAATTTTTTTAATTTCCATAACTCAAAAAGTATGTGGTTGCGACGCATATTTTGTACCCCAGCCATATATCCTGCATTCCCCCAGGTCCCCAAGCTTGTTTTGAGGGAGAGGGGGGAGTATGGGCAAACACTAGAATAATACCATAAGTTTTAAAGGTTACGCGGAAGTGCATTAATACTGTACAGTATACTAAACAAAAAATAATATAGAAAACGCATGTGGTAATGGCGGTAGTGACCGCGCAGTTATCGTCCATTATAACTGAAACACCAACCGAGAAGTCTTGCCGACATAAAAGTTTTCGGCGAGTTCCACTTGTAGCTAATAGGTGCAAATGAAAGAATAAAAGGTATTTCGTTATTGGACAAGTTTTTCGCTTGTCCCAAAATAATTTATAACTACACTTCAATACAATACATGGACATTGGTTACGTAACATGTCAAAACCCCAGACTCCCCCAATCACTAAACTAACCCCCGATATTCGGTCCCTGAATTCACAAACACGGGTAAAAGCTGCTTAAATATATAGATTGGATACTGCTATGTTAATAAATAAACTTGTAACTGTCGCTTAATAGGAACTCTCGCCGACGTAAAAAAAAATGGAACATTCTCCGACGGTGGCGAGCATTCCTTCCGTTCGGGGACTGTACCATTAAAGGCTAGCAAACGTGACCTAACTACCATTCAGGGGCAATGAGGGTCAAGCGTCCTGAGTGACCTAACCATAGTGCAAGGTCACTGAGGTGCAGGCATCAGAACAAAAGTTTCATTCTCAAAAACGTTCAAATTACGATATAGTGAAACAACATTAATCTAGCCGCGGGATGCCAGGCTCGCCTCGTCCCACAACAATTCTGCTCACAGGACTCCGCTAGTGGTCTAAAAAACTGGTGCTGCCCAATAACGAACTAATACAACAAAAACACCGAAGGCAGTCCCTACACGGCCGAGGCGGCCTCCCACCAAGGCTTGTATCTCCTAAACATTTGTAAACACACGCCGCTGCCGACTACCAATAGGATTATATTTCAATCCTTACTTCGGTGGTAACGTCTATTAGGCATAATAAATGACATTTTATTTATATATATGAGATACACCTTCTCTACACCTCCTCATCGAGGTGGTGTAAATCTACGCCATAATATTGGCCCTGTGACGTCACGGAAATGGAGTAAGTACGCTTGCTGGATCCAGCTAGGGGGGGTTGGCGCAGACTTGCACCGAGGGGTAAAGTCTGGCGTTGTGACGTCATCGATTTGGCGCAGATGTAGCTCCTGATCCAAGAAAGTTTTCGAAAGAGGAGTATCTCAGACTTACACTGACATACACCGGCGTATGTGTTTGCTGGATCTGGCCCCATGAAGTATTGTGGCGGTGAGTTGCATCCGTGGGTGAGGATGTTTTAGGGAGTAGTACTTTGGAAGGAGTTTTTAATTTTAACATCATACACTAAATATAATCACACTTAGCATCATAGCATCACGTACGTATCATAACATAATCACACACAATCCTCATAGTGTAGCCTACTGTACTCTCTCCAATTACTCTCCAATTACTGTCTTAGCACCTTCTTTCTACATTCTCTTTGACCTACGCCGACTAAGCAGCTGTCAGGAGGTATTTTCCTAGTTCCCGCCCCCATTAGCCAGGTGTCTTTTCTCCGGCGCTCCTTGACCTGTCTATAAATAGGGTAGACCGCGTCTGCCCGAGACTTCTTCCCCTGTCCAATCTCTGAAAAAAATAAAACAAAACAAAAAAACACTTTTAATCTCAGACTTCTTTCACTAAATTTTTCACAATTTCCTTCCTCCTGTTTGTATATGTTGGAACGCGGGGGAGGTAGTGGAGAAATGAAGCCAGCCGCCCGTGCGGGGTGCCGAGGAGTATCAGGGTGTGCGCGCGTACATGGCAGTGACAGGAAAAAAAGCAAAACAAGACAATAAACAAACAACAACAGCAACAACAAAAACAAGATAAGAAGAAAGAAGATAAGAAGAAAGAAGAACGAAGAGAAGAAGAAAACAAGTCAAGCGTGAAGAAAGAAAAATCAAGAACAAAAATCAAAACTGAAGAACTGGTGGGAGGCGGGGGTGGGCGCGGGGTTGTCCTGGGGCTACATTCAGAGAGGCTTACTTCCGGTCTGCACGACCTAGCGACTTCCAACAGCTGTTCTGGGCGACTTTTGGCATTCTGCAGGCACATTTATGACGTAGTTAAAGACGTTGAGCTGTCAAAATCACACAACTGCCTCCAGGCAGTTGTAGAGCACGCAATATACATAAAAATACTCATAAATAGAGTATATATGATGTTTTCTGACTCAAGAACTGAACAGGGCAAGTATACAAATGAAATTAGGCCATATTACAATGCCATCCGCTCGTAATGAGTTTGTTATGGGGGTGATGGGTCGAGTGGCGAATGTTGGCATCTCACCATGACTCACCACACCATACACCACCACGCACAGCTCCGCGAAACAGACAAGGTACATATAATATAATTATATTCCTTCTCCTTCTCCTTCTCCTCCTAGCCTTTTCTTGTAGCAGTTGGTGGTAGTTGTGGTATTGGCAGCAGTGATAGTGGTAGTGGTGGCAGCAGTAATAAAATATAAACCGTGTAACACACATTTCAGCGTGTTATTGGAGTGGTCTTCGTACCAAGACGATGCTTGGACGACAAAAACACGGCTTATATTTTATTACTGCTGCTTCTGCTGCTGCTATTGCTGCTGCTGCTACTGCAACTGCTGCCGGCTGCTGTGGGAAGGGGTTGGGAGGAGGAAGAGGGGGAGGAGAAGGAGAGGGAGAAGCTAGGAGGTGGAGGAGGAGGAGGAGGAAGAAGTACCTTTTCTTATAGCAGTTGGTGGTGGTTGGAGTGGTGGCAGTGGTGATGGTAGTGGTGGTGGCAGCAGTAATAAAATATAAGCCGTGTAACAAACATTTCAGCAAGTGTTATTGGAGTGGTCTTCGTACTATATAAGACGATGCTTGGACGACAAAAACACCGCTTATATTTTATTGCTGCTGCTACTGCTACAACTGCTGCCGGCTGCTATAAGAAAAGGTTAGGAGGAGGAAGAGGAGGAGGAGAAGCTAGGAGGTGGAGGAGGAGGAGGAGGGAGAAGGGTGGAGCATTTTGGTGTGGATGATGAATTTGTTTATAAACACAGCTGAGAGCGTGGAAGCCTTGTGATTGGCTGAAACTTTTTGAGAAATACTACGTGATTCGCTGGCGAGGCTGTGATGTAATTGTACTCGCTCAGCCAATCAGCTATCGAAGCCCATAGTGACACCGTAGCGCCACTCCCATATCTCGTACCAGAATCCCCGCGACTTCCGGGTTGTACAAATAGAGGAAGTTAGTTAAGCTAAACACCGCGCCCTTTAACTCTTTCTGAATGTCTGCCCTGGGTGTGTCCGGAGCACCATCTTCCGAGGCCCATGTCCTGCCAAGCCGCCCCAGAGTGGTTTCTGTTTGCTCGTGCGAGATGGGAAAGCGTGTCGTTAGGTCGAGATCGACTCACAACAAAAACACACAAAAAACATACAGCACCTGGGTCAAGCCCCGGAGACTTTTTCTCTTACTAGCCTCCTTTCTCTCACCCATCTATTCTTCTACCTGTCCCCACTTCCCCATCTCCTGCTTTCTCTTTTTATATTCTGATTCTGCCCGAGACTCACTCACTCACTCACACTCAACCCACTACTCACGGCCCTCAGAGGTCACACACATATTCTGCGCTCGTCTCGTCGGGGCGGCCACGTTGTGCCGCCCGCCCCAACATATTCCATTGTTCCTGTACTCCACTTCTGCTGAGCAATATATTCATCTTCTGTCTACAAGTTGGTAATTATTCCTCATACCCATGCACGCATAAGAGACACTCGGTAGACATACACAGACCTCAGAACACGTGTTGACCACACCACTCCTCTGAGCCTAAACCGCTCGTGCCACGGCTACCACAACCGACGCTACCAACACGTCCGCCACCAGCATCTCATCTCATGTTCCTGCCCTGCCTCTACTCATCATATTCAAGTTATGTACCACTTTCCCGGTACAATAGCATCATCGGGCACAATTAACATTATACAATACCTACACACTTATTTATCACCATAACATCACACACTTAACAAAATATAACACAATTGTGTTGAATTCAATAACAATGTTATGGTGGCAAGTGGATGAAGTTGTGATGTTATGGTAAGTGTGATGTTATGATGTAAATTGGGTGATGATGTGATGCTTAAGTGTGATGTTAAGACATAACATCACACTTAAGCATCACAACATCACCCACTTTACATCATAACATCACACTTACCATAACATCACAACATCACCCACTTTACATCATAACATCACACTTACCATAACATCACAACTTCACCCACTTGCCACCACAACATCACACAATCATCATCATAACGTTATATACTTAATTAGCAATAATTAATGCACCGGGAATAGTGAGTGGAGCAGCAGAATATTATTAAGTTGGCCGCCTAAAGCCCGGTTCGCACCTTCCCGCTTGTACGGCCGCCGTACAACAACAAAGACGTCACAATGACGTCACAGCAAAGTCTACCGCACCGCCGTACCGCTGTACGGCCGCCGTACAAAGTTAAATTCAAGTCATCTCTCCCGCTCGGCGGTGTACGCTCGAGCGGAGTTGCCAACTGTGCCCAGTTACCACAAATACCACTCAAGCGGTGATGATGGTGACGTCATTGTTGAGCGGTGTTGTTGTAAGACGGCCGTACAAGCGGGCTGATGGGAACCGGCCTTAAGTGTGGCCTTGGTCCGTACGTCATCACGCTCCACATACAATCCCATGATGGACTCTCTGACCTTTACTCACTCTCACTCCACGACCACGCTTTCAGAGAACATGACACTGACGTTGTGATAACTCGATGCCAGCCAGACTTAGTGTTGATATTTTCCTCGAGTGTAACAGGAATGGAACACACACACACACACACACACACACACACTCCGTGGTGTTGGGGACTCCGTGGTGTAGGGGAAGCACGCTCGGTTCACAATCGAGAAGTCCCGGGTTCGATCCCCGGGCGGAGCGGAAACAGATGGGTTGTTTCCTTAAAACCCGAGCCCCTGTCCACCCAGCAGTGAATGGGTACCGGGTGTTAGCCGGGGTTTGTGACCTGCTCTCCGGGGTGCTGGCTTCGGCCAACACAAAGCATTAAGGATGAATAATAAAAATGTTAATATGGAGACGGGGCCACACGAGCATTGCTCTGGCCCTGTAAAATACAACTAGATGAATACACACACACACACACAAACGATAGAAATGTGATGAAAGAGCATCATAATGATTTCATCATCATTCCCACATCTTGTTTATTAGTCCATGGGCCCAGGGGCGTATCTAGGGAAAGTAGCGCCCAGGGCATATTGGCGCCCCTGGTGGAGGGGGGGGGGGGATGCGCAGCGAGTCTATGCAGCTGGGAGGTCCGATTTTTTTTTTTTAAATTGGAGCAATTCTAGGAGCAGTTTGAAGCCATATTCAAAGCTATATATACATCGGTATAATTAATTCGATTTGGCGCCCCCCTTTTGATTAAGAAAATGTTCGAAATATGAACAATTCTAGAAGCACGCATCACAAATCACACAATTCTTTGAAGCCACATTCAAAGCTCTATTGAGGTAACTATTTTGATTTGGAGGCCCCCTTTTGATTAACAAAACAAAATTTTCGAAATATGAACTATTTCTATGAGCATTTTGAAGCCATATTCAAAGCTATATTTTGGTAATTAATTTGATTTAGAGAGGAAGATTTGGCGCCCCCCTTGAGTGGCAGGCAGGGCACGTGCCCTGCCTGCCACACCCTAGATACGCCACTGCATGGGCCAGAAACCCAAAAGTTACACCTCCCCCCCTTCTTTATACCTGCCGCCATTTGTTTTAGTTATTTTGATTTCTAATTAAGTTTTTAGAAAAGTTTTGTTAGGCAAGCGATTGCTAGTACCTATATAGAGTACTAGTACCTATATAGAGTACTAGTACCTATATAGAGTACTAGTATCTACCCGTAAATAGATATTAAAATGGGTGCTGGCGGACGGGTGAAAAACTGATTACAACGCCATTTTTCAACCAGTAAGACTAAAAACAAGAGTTACTTATGTATTCCAACTGTGTTTGGGGTGACAAATTGATTGGAATTGTTATTTTGAGGTTTCAAGGTTTTTTCATATGTCAAAAACCTAGAACCGATGCCAAAATAGGTTAAATCGATGGACAGAGTTAAACACTTTGGTAGCACTACAATAATAATAATTATTGATCATCATAATCTTCAAGTTCATGAAAATGCTCATCTTCGTGGCTAAGAACTGGCGGCTAAAGCTCTTCAGCTTCTATATCCTCATCCCCAAAGTTGGGGAGCTATTGACAAGTATTAACAACAAGTCCCGTGGCATCATTTCTGGATGCGTCCACTTGAAATCCAGTCCCTCTACTCCCTGAACCCAGCCATGTACTAGAATCGGGTCTGAGAGGTAATGGGATGGCTCCAGCGACTTCCTCCAGATTGTATTTTTCAATTTTAATTATATACATCACGAAGAACTGGCCAAAGACAACATAAAATAAGAAGTGAAAAAAAACCGCTTAGTTGCCAGCCCCTATAAAGAAAACAGTAAGAGAACATATAAAGGGGGGTGGCCCAATTTATTTCTTGAGGTGTCTTGTCACTCCTCTCTTGAAAAAAAAACGTCGTCGGAAGGTGGAAAAATAGAAACAGGAAGAGAGTTCCAGAGTTTATCAGTGAAAGGGATGAACGAGTGAGGATACTGGTTTACTCTTGCATTAGGATGATGGACATAATAGGGAAAAAATGAGTAGAAAGTCTTGTGCAGCGAGACCGCGGTAGGGGAGAAAGGATGCAGTGAGCAAGTTCAAAAGAACATTGATCATGAAAATAACGGTAGAAGACAGCACGATAAGCAACATTGCCGCGGTGATTTAGAGATTGCAGATAGTCAATCATAGGAGGGGAGTTGATGAGATGAAAAGCTTTTGACTATACCATATTTAATGGTAGGTTCACATCTCCACGACTCGCGTCGGTGACCGGTCACGACTTGCTGAGTCATCCAGTCGGTCCCGACTGCAGCCGATTTTGGGGGGGCAGAAGCTCCAAAATCGGCGTGGTTGGCTCGGGTCGCCGTAGTTAGGCGACTAGTCGGTGACTAGTCCGCGATAGTCGCGGTCAGTCGCGGACTAAATCGAATTTAATCGCCAATATTGGGTTGCCGTCATGCGCCGACAGTCGCAGCACGACGGCAATCGTGGTTGCCGTCGTGCGGCGACTGTTCCCAGCCGTGCTGCGATTGACACCGAATATGGCAAGCCCCTCCACCGACCGTAGTCGGCGCGGCGCGGCGAGGAAGGAAGGAAGGAGAGGAAGGAAGGGATGGAGGGAAGGAGGGAGGGAGGGAAAGATTCAGATTCAGATTAAGAGGGAGAGAAGGAGGGAGGGAAGAAGGGCTGTTGCGGCTACTCCTATCAATTCTGTAGAGTTTGAAGATTACACTTTCATCCTGGTGATTGCTTTAAAAGAGTGATGTGTGTGTGTGTGTGTGTGTGTGTGTGTGTGTGTGTGTGTGTGTGTGTGTGGCGAGGGAGCGATTCGTCTGTCTGTCTGGATGTGATTGTATTGTTGATTGGTAGTGATTGGTGATGAGAGAGAGAGAGAGAGAGAGAGAGAGAGAGAGAGAGAGAGAGAGAGAGAGAGAGATGGGGGGGGTCAGCCTCTTTCATGGGGCTGGCGGTGTTTCTGCCGGTGAAGGCCAAAGGGCGTGATGTAGTAGCCCCACGGGAGACCTATTGTGTGTAATCTGCGGGACATAAATAGGTCTGCTCGGGAAAAAAACCACACTGAACTTATTAGCCGGGGAAAAGTTTATGTTGCTGCTTCTACTACTACTACTTCTACTACTATTACTGCTATTACTACTACTACTATTACTACTACTACTACTACTACTACTACTACTACTACTACTACTACTACTACTATCATCCGACGGTTTGCCGTAGTTAGGCGACTTATGTGCCTCCTAATGTTATTAATTGAACACAATAACTACGACATGGTGATAACAATCGCCAAGGCACTAAAGATACTGCGGAAGCAGTATAGCGCTACAGATACTGAACTAAAGATGCTGCTCTATTCACATTGGATAATGTTGACAATAATAATAAATATAATATCAGTAAATATCTCAAAAATTTCCGCTTTTCCTTCTCTCTCTCTCTCTCTCTCTCTCTCTCTCTCTCTCTCTCTCTCTCTCTCTCTCTCTCTCTCTCTCTCTCTCTCTCTCTCTCTCTCTCTCTCTCTCTCTCTCTCTCTCTCTCTCTCTCTCTCTCTCTCCGTCGAAAGGCAGAAAGCGTGGGAAAGATCGATCTTTTCCACGCTAAAATAACACGTGTTCCAGTCGCAGCGCGGCCCCGACTAGTCGCAGTACGGCCCCGACTAGTAAAATAGCGCGTTTTCGCGACGTTCACCACCCTGGTCCAGTCCAGGGGCCAGATGCTGAGAGCGTGCTAGGGCGCCCTATCCACTAGGGCGCCTGTGGTAAGGCAAAACGCCCTCTCACCGCTATGCTCAGCCGAGAATGCCGCCTTTAGTGGCACCGCTAAAGACGCTGAAACTAAGGCATGGTCTGACCAAGTGACCATGCCTTAGTGAGCTGCTGTTGGCCTTTGACAGACATTCATCTTCTGTTTAGAAGGCAAGTACAGCCTTGTTACAGTTGCTACAACGTAACAATTGGTGTTTACGTAATAATAGTGTTGCAAGGTGTGTATGAATCGATCGTGGAAGACTAAATGTGGCACTATAGGGTGTTAAATGCTGGCGTTAGCAATGTTGTGTGTTGTGTGTTGGTTGGGGGCGGGCGGCGGGCAGCGGGCAGCGGGTGCTCCGCCCGCACTAAAATGTTGTACTATTACACGTTATTATCATACTACCAGATGATATTTAGGACAGCTGAACATACCATCATCTTCACGAGACATTAGTGCATATCATGAATGTATAAAAATTGCAGTAAACTATACCTATACTAAGATAATGAGAGCAAAATGAAATCGTGTATAAACTTTTTTTTTCACCTTTTTTTATTCAACTCCTCCTTATTCCTGTAATTTTGCTTGCATTAAATGTTCACTCAAAATCTCGGAATCAGCACACCTTAACGATTATCATGGTGTATGGCACGTCCCAATGCAAAAATATATAAGTGGTCAAAACCTGCGTTGAACGTCAAACTTGTGATGAAACAGCTTTTGGCGGGGGCGAGCGGTGCATCCTTGCATTAAGTGCTTGGTGAGGGAGGGAGGGACAAAAATTCTTGTTTCACCAGAGAAGTGTTCAAGCCTTGTGATTGGTCGAAGCTGCCTAAGCAGCGCTCAGATAGGCAACGTGATTGCCTAGTAGGATTCTCGGACTACGCCCACGCCTTAGGCTTTGGAGGTGTAAGGCAGGGCAAAAGCGCCTGAAATATCGACTGTACATAGGCTTGAGCCGGTGCTTTAGCTGGGCCGTTACAAAAGCGCCTGAAGACGGGTAGAGCCAAAGCCGTCTGTATGTAAGAGACGGCTTTGACGACTACATAGAGACGGCTACACTTAGATTCGACTACATAGAGACGGCTTTGGTAGGGCGCTCTTTTCGCCTTACCTCTAAGGCACTTCTCAGCATCTCCCCCCAGTCTATACCGTTCCAGGTTGGACTGATGCTCGCGAAAATACATCGAGACTGGCCCCGTCCCATTCGTCGTTCCTGTTGGCTGGGGGATCGAGTGGGTGGTCCTCCGGGCAAAAATGCAAACATTTTTGAAAAGCGCGCGTTTTAATTACTTGACTTCTCAATGGGAATTCAAGTTGCAGGGATGACTATGAAAAATGAATGATGAAATTTCATTTCATTTAGTACCGTTAATAACACGTCACGGTGGACCCTCCAACTGAGCAGCTTCACACCACTGGGTTACAGGCAGTGGATGCCGATCCTCCCGTTGACGAAACCGCACCCTCTCTTTACGAAGTCAGAGAGGCTGTAACAAAGTTGAGGGGTGGAAAGGCAGCTGGTGTTTGTAATATCAGTGCGGAGCTCCTCAAAGCTGGGGGTGAGGCCATGATCCGCGGGTTGCATGCTGTCCTGACTGCCGTGTGGCAATCAGGTACTATTCCTCCTGACTGGAAAAGGGGGCTGGTCGTCCCTATCTGGAAAGGGAAAGGGGACCGTCAGGACTGCAACAATTACCGCGGTATTACACTGCTCAGCGTACCAGGCAAGGTGCTTGCCCATCTATTACTGACACGGATTCGCAGTCATCTGGTAAAGCATCAGAGACCTCAGCAGTCTGGGTTCACGCCTAGTAAGTCAACAACGGACCGTATCCTAGCGCTTCGTGTCCTGGTGGAACGCCGACGTGAGTTTCGACAGGGGATGCTTGCAGCCTATGTTGATCTCAAGAAGGCGTTTGACTCAGTGCATCGTGAGTCACTCTGGGATCTTCTGCGACTTCGAGGGATTCCTGCAAGGACTATTGGTTTGATAACTGGTCTGTATTCTGGGACTGAGAGTGCTGTGAAGTGTGGGGCAGGTGTGTCCAGCTTCTTTCCTGTGAATACAGGAGTGAGGCAAGGGTGCGTCCTTGCCCCATCACTTTTCAACGCTTGTATGGACTGGGTATTGGACAAGGTTGTAGATCAAAGTGATTGTGGAGCATCCGTTGGCAACACCAAGATCACTGATCTTGTTTTTGCCGATGATGCAGTGATCTTTGCTGAGTCGCTGGAGGTCCTGGTGATGGCTCTCGAGGTGCGCTGCACGAGGAGGCAAAGCCTTTGGGACTTGAGGTCTCCTGGCTTAAGACCAAGGTCCAGGTGTTTGGAGACTTACTAGATGAAGCAGTACAGTCTGTTCATGCGTGTGGCGAGGACATTGAGATCTTGGAAAGTTTTACATACCTTGGTAGCGCAGTCCATAATGACGGCGGGTCACGTCAAGAAGTCTTACGGCGGATTGGCATAGCCCACGGTGTTATGGACTCGCTCAGCGGGAGTATTTGACGTAGTCGGTACCTGTGCAGAAGGACAAAGATCCGGATCTTCAAGTCGCTTGTGATCCCTGTCTTACTCTATGGTTGTGAGACATGGACACTAAATAGTGACTTGAAGAGACGAATCAATGCCTTTGGTAATAAGTGTCTTTGGAGAATCATGGGGTATCGCTGGGATGATTACGTGTCAAATCAGCGATTGCACCGTGAGACTGAATCGAGGCCTATTACCTGCATAGTCCGTCAGCGCCAACTTCGGCTATATGGGCATGTGGCACGCTACCCTGAAACCGATCCTTCCCATCGGGTTGTATCTGTAAGAAACAATCCGGCGTGGAGGAGGCCAAGGGGGCGCCCACAAGGCTCGTGGCTGGTGCAAGTTGATGTTTCTTGTCGAGAGCTGCTTGGTATGGGAAAGGAGCCTGCATGGGAACTCGCGCGTGGTGACCCCCGGGAGTGGCGTCGTAGGGTGGGCGAGGCGACGCGCCCCCCGGCGTATGCCCCCAATGATTGATTGATTGAATAACACTATCTATAGTCGCCACTGCACTAATGTCGCAGGGGGGCATATATTACGAGTTTTAGCATCACTACAGATCACATCACGTGCACAGTACGTAGTTTACATTATCTACATAACACTATAACTACCGTAGATAACAGTATAGTCGCCAGCTGCAATAATGTCGCCAGGCGCCAAATATTACGAATTATAGCATCACTGCTGATTTGAATGTGCCACTGAAGATGATACACAGTAGTTTATATCATGACTGTATAATCTACCCTGTTTCAGCGTTGTTTTATGCTTTGTATCTGCAAGGTTTCAAATTTCACTATTCGTTTTTTTTTCGGGCGACGACGACGTGGGGGGACATTCAGTAAATAAACACTAACTGGCGACCTTATTGTTGGTCGCTACTCTGGTGATATTTTTGTAATTTGTTCATTTATAGACATACTATGACACAGATGAAGACACAAAATGACACAGACTCTCCAGATAGCCCCTTCTAGCTTTCCTGAAATCATGGATGTAGAAATGTAAGTGTTAACGCCACCACACGTCTGTAAACAGAACAAAAAGTTGTCCTGGCGACTTTACTGTTATCTACGGTATATGTCTTCAGTGACACATACAAGTCTGTAGTGATGCTAAAATTCGTAATATATGGCGCCTGGTGACATTAGTGCAGTGACGACTATAGTGTTGTTGACGGTACATTAATTTCCCAAGATGTTATTTCAGCAAATTGCGGATATTGTAATTTTTCGTGAAATTACTTTAGTCTTATGGTCGGCCGTCATGGTGTTTCATGTCTTATCAGCGACACGAGAAGCTCCTGGTCGTCTTCCCCGCTGACTGTAGTGCGCATGCGCCAGTTCTCCCCACACTGGTCCAACCTGGTCCTGCTCGCTGGGTTGGCCCAGACTAGACCAGGTTGGAACGGTGCAGAACGACTCGCGAAAACAGTGTCCGCCCGGGACTGAACCAGTCCAGAGACCGGGTTAGAGCGGTCGCGAAAACACGCGCCAGGCTTGGACCCTTCGGCGACAAGTCCCAGCACGGAGCAGACTTTTTCCGTTAAATTTATGAGGCACAGACCCGCCCCGAGTGTATAGAGCATGCACCATACAGTCGGGACCCCCCGCACGCTGCTTCACGACTCTCACGACCCGACGGTGACGGTCTGGGCATGACGCCGACCCACATGACGACCGGCGCCGACACAGCATGACTCAGCAGGGCGTGACTGGTCGCCGTTGAGAGTCGTGAAGATGTGAACAGGGCTTTAGGAGAGCTGTATGAGTGGATCCCCCCAAACATGGGTGGATAAGGCCCCTATAAAGAGCAAGCAACTGGGAGGGGAACAAAATGGGCGCATACGCCACCGAACACCTAACTTCTTAGAACCTGTTTTAGCAAGAGATGAGATGTGATATTTCCAGTTCAGATTTTTAATTAAGGATATGCAAAGAATATTCATTGTAGAAGAGGGAGACAATTGAGTGTCATTGAAGAAGAGAGGATAGTTTTTTGGAAGGTTATGTCGAGTAGATAGGTGAAGAAATTGGGTTTCAGAGGAATTGAACCAAGCAAGGCTTGGCCCCAATCAGAAATTATAGAAAGATCAAGAGTTAGACGCTATGTAGCATCTCCCCGTGAATCACTTAGTTCCTGTTCAGTGTTGGACGTCTAATAAACGACGTTGAAAACTGAAGGGTACAATCAGCGTAGGAGTGGATAGGGCATTGAGTTAGACTTGAAAGATCGTAAATTAATAGAAAGAGGTGATGGACCATGGATGGATATCACCATGGAAGGTGATAGGGCAGAACCCTGAGGAACACCACAATTACTGTCTACGTAGCTGTAATAGGTCGGTTTGAAAGACTTTTAAGTTGCAGGTGCAGAGAGAAAGATAGTAACCGAATGAGGATAGTTTTGAAATTTACGATTTATGCAAGACTCTATCAAAAGCTTTTGATATGTCGAGGCAACAGCAAAAGTTACACCGAAACCCCTAAATCAATCAATCATTGGGGGCAAACGCCGGGGGGCGCGTCGGCTCGCCAACCCTACGACGCCACTCCCGGGGGTCACCACGCGCGAGTTTCCATGCAGGCTCCTTTCCCATACCAAGCAGCTCTCGACAAGAAACATCAACTTGCCCCAGCCACGAGCCTTGTGGGCGCCCCCTTGGCCTCCTCCACGCCGGATTGTCTCTTACAGATACAACCCGATGGGAAGGATCGGTTTCAGGGTAGCGTGCCACATGCCCATATAGCCGAAGTTGGCGTTGACGGACTATGCAGGTAATAGGCCTCGATTCAGTCTCACGGTGCAATCGCTGATTTGACACGTAATCATCCCAGCGATACCCCATGATTCTGCAAAGACACTTATTACCAAAGGCTCTTAAAAAAAAAGCAAAAAAGATTCGTCTCTTCAAGTCACTATTTAGTGTCCATGTCTCACAACCATATAATAAGACAGGGATCACAAGCGACTTGAAGATCCGGATCTTTGTACTCCTGCACAGGTACCGATAACGCCAAATACTCCCGCTGAGCGAGTCCATAGCACCGTGGGCTATGCCAATCCGCCGTAAGACTTCTTGACGTGACCCGCCGTCATTATGGACTGCGCTACCAAGGTATGTAAAACTTTCCAAGATCTCAATGTCCTCGCCGCACGCATGAACAGACTGTACTGCTTCATTTAGTAAGTCTCCAAACACCTGGACCTTGGTCTTAAGCCAGGAGACCTCAAGTCCCAAAGGCTTTGCCTCCTCGTGCAGCGCCTCGAGAGCCATCACCAGGACCTCCAGCGACTCAGCAAAGATCACTGCATCATCGGCAAAAACAAGATCAGTGATCTTGGTGTTGCCGACGGATGCTCCACAATCACTTTGATCTACAACATTGTCCAATACCCAGTCCATACAAGCGTTGAAAAGTGATGGGGCAAGGACGCACCCTTGCCTCACTCCTGTATTCACAGGAAAGAAGCTGGATACACCTGCCCCACATTTCACAGCACTCTCAGTCCCAGAATACAGACCGGTTATCAAACCAATAGTCCTTGCAGGAATCCCGCGAAGTCGCAGAAGATCCCAAAGTGACTCACGATGCACTGAGTCAAACGCCTTCTTGAGATCAACATAGGCTGCAAGCATCCCCTGTCGAAACTCACGTCGGCGTTCCACCAGGACACGAACCCCTAAAGAATGACTAAAATTCAGTTCGGAAAGCTAGAAGATCACCAGTAGATCGCTTTTTACGGAAACCGTACTGATGATCAGATAGAAGATTGTATGTAAGCAGATAGATACTTAAGAATCTTCTTAGTAAGTATATATTCAAAAGCTTTAGAAAGGTAGGAAGTTAAAGCTATATGACGGTAATTTTAAGGATTAGAACGGTCACCCTTCTTCATAGTCCGGCCGCTAAGGACCAGATTTCAAGAGGATGGGGACATGCCGGATAAAAGCACCAAATTTTGTTCAGGCATTCTACAGGGTCCTAGCTATGATTTTGAGAGGGGAGACAAACGATCCAATTACTCAGAAGCCTCTATGAACCATTTTTGTGATAACGGCTAATTTTCACTTAGAAAAATCTTGATGAAATCAAGATTCGCCTTTAATGGCAAAAGAAATATTCCGTATATGCAATACATCCACTAGTTTGTTATTTTTTTCATCCCTTCTTATACTTCAAGATCACACTTTTCAAATTTTACCAGGACAACCGTTCTATTACAATGGAATTTAGGCTTACATGTATGACCATGAATTACTTACGTACATGTACTTAGTTAAGGATGCAACAATGTCTGCTAACTGTTTTGTTTTGTGTGTTGCAGATTTTGAAGAGCCCCAGTCCTCATCTGTGATGGATTGGTCAGCGTGTGCAGTCTGCCAGAAGAAAACCTCTGAGCCACTTCGCTGTCCCTTAAATGCACATGGAGCGGACAAGTCGGCGCCAGCTGTCTATGGATCTTTCCTGGAGAAAGTGACTCAGTTCAGAGAACTCAACGCTCTGCCAGTGCCTCTTGCATTTGGTGCTGCCACAGACGTGGATGAGTTGATCAGGAATCATGCACAGTGGCACAAATCATGTCACGACCAATTCAACACACAGAAACTGGCAAGGGCGAAGAAGCGAGGGAGAGATAGCACTCCTGCTCCAGAAGACCGATGCCGTCGTCCACGCAAATGTTTCGACAAGACCAGCTGCATATTTTGCACCAAAGAAGATGGACTCCTGCATGAGTTCAAAACCCTAGGGGCAGATGACAATGTTAGGTCAATGGCCCGAGATCTGTTGGATTCAGATTTGTTGACCAGGATTGAAGGTGTCGGTGACCTCATTGCACTGGAGGCCAAGTACCATCTTGCTTGCTTGGTTGGACTGCGGAATCGTCACCGGTCCCTGATCAGGAACAGGGAAAACCTACAGGATGCCAGTAAACCAGACAAGAAAGCCCGAGCAAGAGCATTTGCTGAGCTGGTCACTTACATAGAGAATGAAGTGGAAGAAGGCACATTGCTCTTCAAGTTTGCTTCCCTACGGCATCTCTACGAAAGTCGTCTTGCTGACTTTGGCATCAGGAGTGAAGTCAACAAAGTTCGCTTTAAAGAGCAAATCCTGAAGCACTTTCCATATTCACAAGAGCAAAGTGATGGAAAAAATGTGCTACTTGTCTTTGAAAAAGGCATGCAACAAATGCTGAAACAGGCCATGGAGACTGACTATGAAGGAGATGCACTAATTTTGGCAAAATCTGCCAGGATTGTGCGAGAGGACATCTTTCGTTCCTGTGGTTTCAACTTCAGTGGCTCCTTTCCCCCTGACTGCCAGAAGAACTCTGTTCCAGCCAACCTCAAGAGTATGGTGACCATGCTGATGAAAGGAGCTGACTTGAAAGATCAGGACTGCACAGATTCCCAGGCCTGTCTCACTGCCTCACAGATCATACTCTTCAACTGCAAAAAGAGAGCCAGAAGAGACAAGCATGAATGAATGAATGAATGTGAATGAAGCAAGAAAGGAACTGTTCTGCCAGAAAAACAGAACGATGGAGAACATTCCCCCAACTCAACAGGCCCTGCTGCAGCACACCAAGCGTGCAGTGTACCAGGCTGGCATCTGGACAACCTGTCACCAGGCCCAACAACAGACACCAACTGCTGAAGGCTGCGGTTGGACACTGGATGCAGAAACAAAGTCCTGGGTTCCTGTCTGGAGCTCGCAGCCTGCGGCAGCAAAGGCTGTAAGTGAACTTGTGAAGTGTGCCTGCAAAAGTGCTGCAGGTTGTGGCGGGAGATGTTCATGCAAGAAAGCCAGCTGGAAATGCACCGAACTGTGCAGCTGCAAATGTGAGAAGTAGACACATAATTACAATTATGAATCATACCTGCATTGTGATACTGGTGCTTAACAAAGACATGGCATTCCTGCAGCTGTACAGGAAGAACATGATTGTTGTATAATGAGCTTAATGAATACTTATTTTTCATAATGCACCGTCAGTAGATTAACCACTGTCATTTTTGAATTGCAAGGAGTATGTTTTAATTCGTGTTCTGCTAATAAACTACATGGCATTTCGCGATGTCCGCAGGGGAGTTTAAAGTCGAATAAATATTGAATTTATGTTTTTTTGACAGCCATATTGGAATATTTTGTTCTGGAGTTATTAAATAATAATAATAAGATAACTTGCATCCAATAAACATTATCCTTATGACTATTCTTTTAAAAAACCCATTTACCCTAATTTCCACATGCGGAAATGTCAAAATAATAAAGAAGCGTTCCTTATAGCCATCTGAGTGATGGGATCATTTGTCTCCCCTCTCAAAATCATAGCTAGGAGCCTGTAGAGTGCCTGAAAAAATTTTGGTGCTTTTATCCGGCATGTCCCCATCATTTCACTAAGCTGCCGGACTATCAGAGCTGGGCACTAAATACATTGAATGTATTTAAATACTAAATACTAAATACATGGGAGAAATGTATTTAAATACTAAATACTAAATACATTTTACGAATGTATTTGAATACTAAATACTAAATACATCAATTGTATTTAAATACATTTGTAAATACATTTTAAATACACACACATTTTAATATGTCCGAAATTTTTTATTTCCTTAGGACTTAACAATAGAACATAAGAACATAAGAAAATAAGGAAGCTACAAGAGGCCGTGAGGCCTACACGTGGTAGTTCCTGTTACCTAACACTACCTACATCCACCTTTCATCCCCATCCATGAACCTATCCAGCCCCTCTTTAAAGCTCCCCAATGACTTCGCACTAACTACCTGTCTACTGAGACCATTCCATTCACTCACCACCCTATTTGTGAACCAGTTTTTCCCTATTTCTTCTTTAAATCTACGCTTTTCCAGCTTGAATCCGTTACTTCTTGTTCTACCCTAGTTAATAGCCGTAAGAACTATTCCTACCTCTCCTTTATTAAATCCCTTTATCCACTTAAAAACTTCTATCAGATCGCCCATTACTCTGCGTCTCTCGAGTGAGTGTAACTTTAGTAGCTCCAATCTCTTCTCATAATTAAAGTTACGCATCCCTTGATTAATTTTGGTCATCCTTCTCTGCACTGATTCTAACAAGGCTATATCCATCCTGTAATATGGAGACCAAAACTGAAGTGCATAGTCTAGGTGAGGTCTGACTAGAGCCAGATAAAGCTTTAGAATAACTTCCGCACTTCTACTTTTAACACTTCTGGTAATGAATCCTAACACTCTATTAGCTCTATTTCTAGCCTCAATACATTGCTTCCTAGGTCGGAGGTCTGGGCTCACCCTTACTCCAAGATCTTTTTCACCTTCTGATCTTTTCAGCGATACATTGCGTATGGTGTATCTATTACCAGGGTTTTTTCTACCAACATTCATAGAAAAAACCCTGGTAATGGATACACCATACGCAATGTATCCTTAAATTTTGCAATGATTCGCAACGATTTCCTTAGATTTTGGGTTTCCTTAGAAATTTCCTTCTCAGGCCTAAATTTCCTTGAAATCAGGGCATTTCCTTGCCAGTGGAAACACTGGTTCACTGTAACATCAGGGTTGCCAGATAGTTGGGCGGGTCTATGGCCAAATTAACTGTGAAAAAAGTATTAAAATGTTTATATTAAATGTATTAAATACAATGTATTTAAATACTCATAAAAGTATTTATATACTGTATTTAAATACATGACCACCAATGTATTTATAAATACCTTTCTAAATACACATATGTATTTAAATACGTATTTAAATACAATTGTGTTTAAATACTGCCCAGCTCTGCCCTTCTTAGGAACAGGTTGAATGTGAGCAAACTTCCAGCAAGAAGGAAAGATGGAAGTTGACAGACAAAGACGGAAAGTTTGACTAGGCTCGGTGCAAGCACAGAAGCACAGTTTTTGAGAACAATAGGAGGGATTCTGTCAGGACCGTAAGCCTTCCGAAGATTTAGGCCAGAAAGGGCAAATAAAACATCATTACGAAGGATCTTAATAACAGGCATAATATAGTAAGAGGATGGAGGAGAAGGAGGAACAATCCTTTCATCAACCAGAGTGGAACTTTTAGCAAAGGTTTGATCAAAAAGTTCAGCCTCAGAAATAGATGAGACAGCTGTGGAGACATCTGGGTGAAGCATAGGAGGGAAAGATGATGATGAAAAATTGTTAGAGATTTTTTGTACCTAGATGCCAAAGCGATAGGAAAGGGAACATAAATAAGATTGTGATCGGAGGAGCCCAATGAAAAAAACAGTGTCACAGAGTAAGCAGAAGGGTTAGAGGTTAGGAAAAGATCAAGAATGTTGGGCGTGTCTCCGAGGCGATCGATAAAGGGTAGGATTATCAGCGAGGAATAGCAGGAATATCAGGAATAAATACGGGTAGGGTGCTGCACCAGCTGCTCTAGGTCTTGGAGGATAGAAAAGCTGTAGGCTTGTTCACGAGGTTGGTCAGTAAAAGAAGATGATAGCCAATGCTAGTGGTGAACATTGAAATCCCCAAGAATGGAAATCTCTGCTAAAGGAAAATGATATGAGATATACTTCATTTTGGATGTCAACTAATCGAAGAATTTTAAATAGTCTGAGGAGTTACGTGAGAGATATACAGCACATATAAATTTTGTAAGAGAGTGACATTGAAGTCGAAGCCAGATGGTAGAAAATTCTGAAGATGCAAGACCGTGGGCACGAGAGCAAGTGATGTCGTTGCGTACATATACGCAACAGCCAGTTTTGGATTGAAAATTATAATTGAAAGAGTAAGAGTAAATAGAAAAGGGTCTGCTGTTAGTGGTGACAGTTACAGCGTGTCTGACTCCTCACAGAGTGAGGGAAATAAGATGAGATCTAGAGGAGGAGAAGTGATGTTCCACAGATTGGAAGTTGGATCTCGATATAATAAGCTTTGTAGTTGCAGCGCATAGTGTTTACCAATAAGTTAAATGATCTTGAAGCCCCAAAATAACAATTCCAATCAATTTTTTACCACCAAAACAGTTGAAATACATAACTACTTCTTGTCTTTAGGCTTGCTAGTTGAAAAATGGCGTTGTATCCAGTTTTTACCCCGTCCGCCAGCAAACATCTTTAATATCTATTTACGGGTACTAGCAACCAGAAATCGCTTGACTAACAAATTTTTTTCTTGAAGCTTAGACATCATAGTAACTGAAAAAAAGGGTGGCAGCTATAAAGAAGGGGGTTGATGGGGGGTTCTCGTAGCTCTTGGTCTAATAGCAGGAGGAGAGAGGGGGAGGGCGAGAGAAGAAAGTGTTGTGATTATGTATTCAGCCCTTGAGTATATTCACATTGCCAATAGATACACGGCATACATAAATACATACATTCATGCAAAGCTACGTCCTTTGTGTGTGTGTGTATGTGTGTGTGTGTGTGTATTCATCTAGTTGTATTCATCTAGTTGTATTTTACAGGGCCTGAGCAACGCTCGTATGGCCCCGTCTCCATATCAACATTTTTATCATTCATCCTTAGTTCTTAGTATTGGCCGAAGCCACCACCCCGGGAGGCAGGTCACAAAACCCCGGCTAACACCCGGTACCCATTCACTGCTGGGTGGACAGGGGCTCGGGTTTTAAGGAAACAGCTCATCTGTTTCCGCTCCGCTCGGGGATCGAACCCGGGACCTCTCGGTTGTGAACCGAGCGTGCTACCCCTACACTACGGATTACCCTACGATTTTGCGTGTGTGTGTGTGTGTGTGTGTTTGTGTGTGTGTTAAGACCCGTGGACTAGACCAATGGTCTAGTCCACGCGAGTCGGACTCGCGATCGCCCGTTTCACCCTCCCGGAGCGGGCTTGGAGCTCATTTTTACCGATCTTTGGGTAATGCTGGGACATCACACACCACACACACACCACTCTCCTTGCTCAAGGGAATCAGTAACCGCCCGAATTTGTCAATGAAAAATCCCCGAGAGCAGCGAGGATTCGAACCGGCTAACCACATACTTGCAGGCCAGCGCGCTATCCACTTCAGAAACTTAGGCCGAGTGTATCACTAGGTAAAATTGTTCCTTTTTTTTGGGGGGGGGGGGGGGGGTGGCGCTTGGCGCATCGCGCTCGTCTTTTTCTTGGGAGTTTTGTCATGTCTGGTGACGTGGCGATTGTTGAGACATTTGACCTGGCCGGTGACGAGGAGTGTGTGGATTCATTTACGAGTCTGCTTTCGGTGGAGGTGGTTCAGTGGCGGTATTGGCCCATACATTGTGGTGGTCTCCGCACCCCTTCCTACTTCATGGAATCCCTTATAAGCCCCTGTCACACATACACGACTCAAGGGCCGACCGCGGCACGACTCAAGGTCGTATCCTACACCTCCCGACTGGCCCGTTTCTTCGACGAGTCTGCTCTGCTCACGACTGCGTCACGACTGTCTCACCACCGGTCGTCACGAGAACGCGACAAAACCGTGAGGCGACGGGGCAGACATTCAGAGAGAGTTAAAGGCCACGGTGGTTAGCTTAACTAACTCCCTCTATTTCTACACCCCGGCGTTAGTGGGTATTCACATACGAGGCATGGCAGTGGCGGTACATGGTCGTTGATAGCTGAGTGGCTGAGCGACTACAATGACGTCACAGCCTCGCCAGCGAATCACAATTGTGTAAAAACAAACGTGCCAGCCAATCAGATTGTGTCTCAAACGTGTCAGCCAATCACAAAGCAGCAGCCAGGGCCTGCATTTTCAAGGTCGTTGTACTTATTTCTATTCTCTAGCTTATTCCATCATTCCTTCATCCCCTGTGCCACCTCCGTCGCTTCAACACTTGTTTCTACCTCCACATACACGCGGGTAAGACACGCAGTGGCTAGTACTTCCTTGTATTCTAGCTATTAATTATTCCTTCAGAGTAATAGGGCGCTCTTCTTCTTCCTCTTGTGACCTCTTTCGGTAATATATCGCTTCGTAGATATCTTTCTCCTAGTGTTGGCCGAAGCCACCACTCCGGGAGGCGGGTCACAAACCCCCGGCTAACACCCATTCACTGCTGGGTGGACAAGGGCTTGGGTTTTAATCAGGGAAAAGTGCAAGACACATACCTTCAGTCTGCCGCGGAGCCGTGCGTGGTGGTATCTGGCATTGCTAGTCGCTACCCGGCGGGTGAGATGCCGCCGCTCACCACTCTTGGCCCATCACCGCAAAACAATTTCACCACAAGCGCCTGGGTTTGTTATATGGCCTAATTTCGTTTGTATACTTGCCCTGTTCAGTTCTTGAGTCAGAAAACATCATATATACTCATTTTATGAGGATTTTTATGTACGTAGCTTCCTTAACACCACCCTATAGGCAGTCGCCGTGTTTTAGTGTGTTAACGTCAACTCTGACGTCATCAATCTCCCCTGTGAATGCCAAAACAGCTGATGACAGTCGTTAATTTGTTAAGCATGGACGTTAGCGTCTGTGAATGTGCCCCCGGAGCTACGAGTCTTCAAATTTGAAATATAACGGATTTTTGTCAGCCACGACCGTGACACGAACGCAACACGACTGCGTGACGCAGACGTGTTGCGTTCGGGGAATGCACTACGACCCCCCAATGAAACCCCCACGACCGACCCATTGAAGTATATATTGAGTGCCAGTTGGGGAGGGGCATCAATCCTGGACCGCCACTGACACCCAGCGCATCACCATGGACCTCTCCCGTGTCCCACCCACTGTCAAAAAACAAATACAAAAACAAAAACGAGATCAACAAAGAGCAAATGAACAAAAATAGCAACGATAAAGGAACACCACTTAAAAGATAATACAGAGATTGCTAACCCTGCTATGTCAGTTGAGGGTGCCGCCCACGCCAGATTTGCCGCCAAGACTCTTGGCGCGCTCTTTGCGCGGTCTTGACTCGGTCGTAGCCCGGTCGTCATGTGGTCTTGTTGCAGTTGTCACGTGGTCGTGAGCCATGATTCCTATTTGCCAAATGGACTGTCAAAATGCGTGACATGGTCGTCTCGGGGTCTTGCCACGGCCTGGTCGTGGTTGGCGACTCGTGACGCCGTCGTGACGCAGTCGTAACGGTTTTTTTGTCGGTGACTGCATCACGGCACGGTACGACCGCATCACGACGCATCCGATTGAGCAAAGACTGCTTCATGACCGACCTACGACTCTCCCGACTGTGACACGACTTTTGACAAGTCGTGAGGCGGCCACGATTTTTTTACTCGATGAAAAAAATCATGAGGCGCAACGAGTCGTCCTAGCAACTCACGAACGCGCTAAGAGTCCGCGACGAGTCGGCGATTCAAGGGACGATCGATAAAAAAAGGCGTTACAACCTTGAGTCGTGTTGCGGTCGGCCCTTGAGTCGTGTATGTGTGTACGGGGCTTTAGTGACTAAACAGTGTACAGTGTACACACTACCACTCACCACCGTCGGCGCTTCCCGTCGGTGCTTGCCGACGAGCAATGCCGTTGCCAGAGTTGTGTCCATTCGGTTGCATTTTGCTCGTCGGCATCCTGTGCACACTGCCACTTTTGAGTGACGAACACTCGATCGACGGGAAGCGCCGACGGTGGTGAGCGGTAGTGTGTACGGGGTAGGGCTTAAAATAATCTTCCAGACCATTTCATCATTCCTGATTTAATGCAGTAAAAATATAGCCATTATCGAATATATCAACAATATGTTGTCACTTTTTGCATCCAGTCACCCGTTTTTAAATAATCCGCAATCAAAATCGGTAAATTCCCCGAGCTTCCAAAACGCTCCTGACGACTAGCAGACGACGCACCACGTCTCGGTGACGTCACTCAAGGCGACCTCCCCTCCCCACCGCGGTAATACAAATACACGTAAACTCAGAAATAAATATAGTACTTGAAGGATTTTGGGTGTTTCTGATATTTTTTTTTTGCGATATGGTATATACATGCATCCTTTATGGATGCAGCAAGAACGCTGTGCCTTTCCAGAGAGCTTAGCACCCGTTTCCGACCTATACGGCCACGATAAATGTGTGGAGAATGTTTGTGCGCCGGGGAGAAGCAAGCTGTGTGATGCAGTTTGTCGGCCTCAAGGGGCGTCAGCAGCAAGTTTCGCGTGGCGGCTTGAACGGGCTGATTTTTCCCCCGCGCTTTTGACTAAAGTCGTGTTTTTACAGAAATAAGGCGTAGAAATCAAATATTTTTTGTGCATTAGGTGTTTTGGATGAACATTCAATATACTTATGCAAAGAGAAAATGGGACTGGACGATTACTTTAATTAAGGGACTTTTGGCTGTTACCGTCCACCGAGGTGTTCGAGCAAACGAGAGGAGCTACTATACTAGTGTTGTGCGTATTTGTTCATTTGCGTGCCTAATTATTGTTGCTGCTTTATTGGACTTGTTATTTGTTCAAGGAACTAAGTAGGTGTTTTTGGTGTAATGTGATTTCAGGAGCCACGTGACGCTATAATTTCTGGTATATATCTTAATTCGTTGTTCTTTACTTATGATTCATACCTTGTTATTTATTGTTGTTGTTTTTCGCTTGTCGGCTTGCGTGTTGTGATCTGTGATTTCGGGTGCTTGTTAGTCATTCCCATCATGTTTGTAGATCGAAGCCATTTGGATGAATGAATGTGCTACGCCGCTACGGGATACTGTTTTTTGCATACATCCTCGGCACACTTCGATAACAACTCCCGACGAGTAGCATGGAACCTGAGGATGAGCAGTGGGTCACAAAGGCTTGCTAGGATCTTCGCAAACAACGTGGGATTGCGAAAAGTAAGGTTATACGGAAGCTGACCATGTTTACGATTTGTGTCGATAGGAAGGATTCTATTGAAATGTGGAGGGAAACTTACAGTGAGGTGAGTGACGCCTTTAAATTAAGGAGTTAGAGGCTATTATAATGGATATGTGGATGTACTGACTGATGAATGTGAATTAGAGGAGGCAGAACAGTATATCTCTCCTGTATACTGTGACGTGAGAGATTGCTTAATTAACAAACACCGGATATAATCGACAAGTTAATGGATCAGTGTCCATTAGGAAGGATTGACTTGAGTTCGAAATGTATGAAGAAAGAGATGAATACAGATCAGAATCCCATAGAATTGGAAGATACAACTTTGGAAAAGCTGATTTTGACAAGTTAATCATTTTTTTTATGGAAACAGATTGTAGTGACTTTGAAAAGGCTCTAGTATAGGTACACAGGATAAGTGGGAGGATTTCTAAGAATTTATAAGGAAGGTGTTGAGAGATATGTGCCAAGGGTTGTGAGGAAAGTGAGTAATAAGAAGGAAGGGTTTAACAGAAGATGCGAAGAAGCAAGAGTGCAAAGAGAAAAGGCTTGGAGGAGATGGCGAAAAAGAGGAGGGAACAACTTATGGGAGAAATAAAAACTTGAAAGGAATGAGTATGTTAGAATTCGAAGAGATGAGAAGAAAAAACATGAGATGAATATAATAGATAAATGCAAGGACGAACCTAAACTCTTCTACAGATTTGTGAATGGAAAGTTAAAAGTTGAAGAGAGAATAAACAGATTGAAAGTAGATGGAGTTATATACGACGATCCGGATTCCCAGACTGAAGTAATGAATGAATGTTTTCAGACAGTTTTCACCCAAGAGAGTGCTTTCGGTGAAGAGGAATAGAAACACAGTGCTTGATGAAATACAAGTGGACATGCAAGAAATAAGGAAATTGTTGGAAAATCAAGCTATCAGGAAAGCACCTAGTCCAGATGGAGTGTCAGGTTGTTCTCTCTCTCTTTTCCCATCATCCGCTTCGCTTGTAAGACTTTCCAGGACAGCTTTCAACTTTGTCCTCGCTTCCTTAAAACGCGTAGATTAGGCATTGTAGTTTAGATTGTTCCCGTAACCAGCCTCGTTTTTATGTAGTACCGAAAAGTCTGCTGCTGTTTGCTGTTTCATTTGTATATATTCCATCCCTTTCCTTCCATCATATCTTGCATCCCATCTTTACCTCTTTCCTTCCATCCTTCCTTCCTTCCTTCCTCCCTTCCTTCCATTCCTCCCCTTTCCTTTTTCCTTCCTTTCCTTCCTTTCATCCTTCCCATCTTTCCAATTTCATTTTTGCCCTGCCATCTTCTTTTTTTTTTTTCTTTTTTTTTTATACATCACAGAGAACTGGCCAAGGGCACAACAAAAATAGGTAACACAAAGCCCGCTTAGTTGCCAGTCCCTATAAAGAAGACAGTAAGAGAATAAAATAAAAACAAAGGGGTAGGCCAATTTAGTTCGGAAGGTGTCTTGTTACTCTTCTTTTGAAAAGATTTAAGTCATAGGAAAGTGGAAAAATAGAAACAGGAAGAGAGTTCCAGAGTTTACTAGTGAAAGGGATGAAAGAGTAAAGATACTGATTAACTCTTGCATTAGGAAGATGGACAGAATAGGGATGGGAATGAGTAGAAAGTCTTGTGCAGTGAGGCCGCGGGAGTGGGGGAGGCATGCAGTTAGCAAGTTCAGAAGAGCAGTGAGCATGAAAATAACGGTAGAAGAGAGCAAGAGAAGCAACATCGCGGCGGCGATTTAAAGATTGAAGACAGTCAGTCAGAGGAGAGGAGTTGATGAGACGAAAAGCTTTTGACTCAACCCTGTTTAGGAGAGCTGTATGAGTGGATCCTCCCCAAACATGTGAGACATACTCCATACATGGGCGGATAAGGCCCCTGTAGAGAGCAAGCAATTGGGAGGGAGAAAAAAAAGGACGCAGACGCCACAGCACACCTAACTTCTTAGAAGCTGTTTTAGCAAGAGATGAGATGTGAGATTTCCAGTTCAGATTTTTAGTAAAGGATAATCCTAGAATGTTCATTGTAGAAGAAGGAGACAGTTGAGTGTCATTGAAGAAGAGGGGATAGTTATCTGGTAGGTTTTGTCGAGTAGATAGGTGAAGAAATTGGGTTTTTGAGGCATTGAACACAACAAGGTTTGCTTTGCCCCAATCAGAAATAATAGAAAGATCAGAAGTTAGGCGCTCGGTGGCATCTCTCCGTGAATCACTTAGTTCCTGTTGAGTTGGACGTCTAATAAACGACGTTGAAAAATGCAGGGTAGAATCATCAGCGTAGGAGTGGATAGGGCTTTGAGTTAGACTTAGAAGATCATTAATGAATAATAGAAAGAGAGTGGGTGATAGGACAGAACCCTGGGGAACACCACTATTGATAGATTTAGGAGAAGAACAATGTCCATCTACAGTAGCTGCAATAGAACGGTTTGAAAGGAAACTTAAAATGAAGGTACAGAGAGAAGGATAGAAACCGAATGAGGGTAGTTTGGAAATTAAAGATTTGTGCCAGACTCTATCAAAAGCTTTTGATATGTCAAGGGCAACAGCAAAAGTTTCACTGAAACCCCTAAAGGAGGATGACCAAGATTCAGTTAGGAAAGCTAGAAGATCGCCAGTAGATCGCCCTTTACGGAAACCGTACTGACGATCAGATAGAAGATTGTGAGCAGATAGATGCTTAATAATCTTCTTATTAAGTATAGATTCAAAAACTTTAGAAAGGCAGGAAGTCAAAGCTATAGGACGGTAGTTTGAAGGATTAGAACGGTCACCCTTCTTAGGAACAGGTTGGATGTGAGCAAACTTCCAGCAAGAAGGAAAGGTGGAAGTAGATAGACATAGACGGAAAAGTTTGACCAGGCAAGGTGCAAGCACAGAAGCACAGTTTTTGAGAACAATAGGAGGGACTCTGTCAGGACCGTAAGCCTTCCGAGGATCTAGGCCAGAAAGGGCAAAGAAAACATCATTCCGAAGGATCTTAATGACAGGCATAATAAAGTCAGAGGGTGGAGGAGAAGGAGGAACAAGTCCTTCATCAGCCAGAGTGGAATTTTTAGCAAATGTTTGAGCGAAGAGTTCAGCTTTAGAAGTAGATGAGACAGCTGTGGAGCCATCTGGGTGAAGCATAGGAGGGAAAGATGAAGAAGAAAAATTGTTAGAGATGTTATTAGCTAGATGCCAGAAGTCACGAGAGGAATTTGATTCAAAAGATTTTGACATTTTCTATGAATGAGAGTTTTTGGTAAGCTGAAATAAAGATTTGGCATGATTACGGGCAGAAATATAAATTGCATGAGTTTCAGGAGATGGATGCTTACGGTACCGTTTGTGAGCCACCTCTCTATCTCGGACAGCATGAGAACAAGCACAGTTAAACCAAGGTTGACGGGCTTTAGGATTAGAGAAAGTATGTGGAATGTACGCCTCCATGCCAGAGACAGACCTCAGTTATGCGCTCTGCACAAAGAGATCCATATCTTTTCTATCCATCCATTCCTTTCTCTATCATATTGCTCCATTCTTTTATTTCCTCTATACTTTCTTTTATTCTCATCCTTCCTTTTTCCACTTCTTCCATGCTAGTTCACATAGCATAACGTGAACACAACAACAAAAACACACCTTGAAGAACGCTCATGAATAATTTCTTTCAAATCCACTTATCGGCAGGTTGTGAGCCTGTCTGTGAGAGTGGAAAAGGGTGTGAATCTTTCTACGTACAACTGGCAACCAAGACAACGCTCTGACAACTGTGGTTTAGCGGGTGAGGAAGTGGCGTGGACTGCTGGTCTGTCTCACTAGTCACTACTAGTATTACCCGACCTCTGAGAGTGATTGTGCGTCCCTCAAACAGTAAGACTATTTTACACTCTCTTTTTCTCTCTCTTTTTTTTTTTCTCTCTCTCTCTCTCTCTCTCTCTCTCTCTCTCTCTCTCTCTCTCTCTCTCTCTCTCTCTCTCTCTCTCTCTCTCTCTCTCTCTCTCTCTCTCTAAAATTGTGTAGTTTTCCCTATATAGCATTTATGTGTATACACTTCATGAAACTGCGATTGTTAAACAAACTCGTTATTGGGTAAACTGTGATTGAATAACAGGCTATTATAGACCACTCTAATAGCACGGACGCAATATCTGTTAATAGACGTGTAAGTTAAATCATTTGCTTAATTTTGTGTTAGAGAGACTGGAGAAACACATTTCACTGCCAACAACTGAACTGGACGATCACTGGAGTGTGTAATTGCTATGATTTGTGGATTCAACCCTTGATCATCACTGCTTATTTCACCGTTGTGGCTGGGCGAGAGTATCCCAACCACTTATGTGCTGCTAAGTGCCTCTGACGTTGAAAGACGGTTGCCTTGATGTATTTGCGACGAAAATACCGAGATTGCAGCAAATACAAGGGCGATATGTATGGTGAGAATGAGGCTTGTTTTAGCGTCACTGTATATATATATATATATATATATATATATATATATATATATATATATATATATATATATATATATATATATATATATAT
>JACEEZ010003500.1:315936-320936 GCA_016584305.1 Chionoecetes opilio | reverse complement strand
AGACGGCCGAATCGTCTCACGGCCTAAACAACATACGGCATATTATAAATTGTATACGACCTAAATAACCAAACTTCATCAAGATCACACTGCTGATCACACTTCATCAAGATCACACTTTTGCAGCTATTGCCTACATATCATTTCGGTAAATTAGACCGTTATGAATGAATTGTGTGTTGTAACCAGAGCTGGGCACTAAATTCATTAAATGTATTTAAAAACTAAATACATCAATTGTATTTAAATACATATGTAAATACATTTTAATTATATACATGTCCGAAAAAAATGGATTACCTTAGGATTTCCTTAGATTTTGGGTTTCCTTAGACATTTCCTTCTCAGGCCTAAATTACCTAAAAATAGGGAAATTTCCTTGGAAGCGGAAACACTGGTTCACTGTAACATCAGGGTTGCCAGATATTGGGGCGGGTTTATGGCCAAATTAACTGATAAAAATGCATTACATTTTTTATATTATATGTATTCAAATACAATGTATTTAAATACTCATAAAATTATTTAAATACTGTATTTAAATACATGACAACCAATGTATTTATAAATACATTTCTATATACACAAATGTATTTAAATACATATGTATTTAAATACTGCCCAGCTCTGGTTGTAACTAGGGTATGTTGTAACTAACGTAAGGCTGGTGTGATAGGTGGCTGAAGTGTGACCTGTTGATGTGTTAAACCAGAGGTGATATGGTGTGTGATTGTGTACCAGCTTAATTGGTGTGACACCTAATTGTGTGATGTGATACATAGTAGTGTGATGTGACACATTGATTGTTATGTGGTGTTTAGTCTGAATTCAATGAAATATAGTCATTTAGTGAATACATTATTTTACTTTAGGTTGTACGATAATGATCTGAAAGTACGATTATTCTGGTGGCTGGGTACAACTATGTGGGCTACACAAGTCCACATCCCTGCACCGGTCCCTTCGGCCTAAACACCTCAAGGCCTAAAGGTTCCTGCGCTCTAACTGGATCACGGCCGAAAAAAATACGACCTAATCGACGCGAACTCTTTGGCCCGTACATGAGTCATGATGAAGGTTGAGCGACAACCTTCCTCAGTCGACGAAGGTTGTCGCTCAACCTTCATCATCTTACAAGGAACAACTGTTTCTTGCATCGTCGAGTGGCCTAAGAACACCCACATCCCCTGCCCATAACTCTACCTTCGATTGCGAGTGCATCGGAGGACACAGGGGGGCGGCATGAACCTCTTATCACAGGCGTCACTATAAAAATCCTGCCTGCGCCACCACGGGTGAGGGCCAACCATCACAGCCCTCAAGTGAGCCTCCAGGGCCTACCATCCCACCCCTGGAGGTCATGTGCACTGCCTACATGCGCTATAGGCCAAGATGAAAAAAAAGAAGAAGAAAAAAATACATAAGCGGTGTCATCATCATCATCATCCCCTCTGCTTTCTTCAACTCACTCATGTCGGCATCAATGATGTCCATAGTACTTCGTCGAGACGTAGACTACGTCTTTGAAGCCATTTTCTGTAAAAAAATTAAAAAGATTAATAAATAAATAAATAAAAAGAAATAAGATAATATAGATATAGAAATAAAATATTAAAAAATCATAGGTAAATACAAATTTCCGTTTAAATTTTCTTTTTTTAATGGATTATGATTATGGAGTTTTATGGATGGATTAGGCTACACGTAGGCGGTAATAGGTTGTAATACTTTACAGCCTAATTTATTTACCAATACACTGAGTCCTCATTATATATATTTCATATAAAAAAAAATTCTCGTTTATTACAACAAACAACTGGTAACAACGTTGGAATGTATGCCTTACGAAAAAAACCCAAGACATAGCATTTACAGTGAATATATACTGATAAGACCCAATGTTACATATATGTCACGCCATTGTATATTCATAAATAACAAAAAAAGTATACCATGTTTGCTGTTTATTATCTTATGCAGATCTTCAGTAACATCTAAACACTGAATTACATAACTACATTCAAAGATTACTTACCCCTAAGTAGTTGGTGAGGTGACATGAAGCAGAGCAAATATATACGCAGGTTTCACTTCTGCCATCACCACGGTAAGGGGACTTGACCTCTCACGTACTTGAAGAAAACGGGAGGATCAGCAGACGCTGTCTGTATGTTACATCGGTGTAACACTGGGTTATTAGGGTAGAAAATATATTTTATATATTTTTTTTCTTTCGGTATATGACTGTTTAAAATGTATGTTACATATACGTCACATGGGGCGCTAGAGGGTATAAGCAATATTTTATAGATATAACCTGTTAAGTATCCTTGTCCACTAGCTTATTTGGTATATTACCTTATTTGAGGTTTTGTAATTTTATGGCAAACAACAGACTATCTTATATAGCAAAGGAAAGATCTGGGGGGGCATTTTCGAAGGGGTTCTAAACTACACCTTCTTAGTGTTCTAAGAACTACTTAGTTATACCGGGCTAAGAAGACTACTAATGAAGCATTTTCGAACGTCTTCTTAGCCTCGTGTAAGGCCAACCCTTCTTAGCGCCACCACCTCCGCTTCAACCAATCAGCGCGCGCGACACAAGTCTGTCTGTGGCGGGAAATACGTATAAACATCAACAACAGACCACAGCTGATGACACAAACACACCAGCGACCATGAAGCAGCCCACAGGAAAACGGTCAAGAAAACCCAACTTTACCAGCAGGGAACTGTTTGTCCTGGTGGAGGCTGTGAAGCAGAATAAAAGCACCTTGATGAGGAAGTTCAGTGACTCCCTCACTGCTGCAGTGAAAAAGGAGGTTTGGGCATCCATCACTGCAACAGTATGTGCTCCCAGAGGCGTGCACAGAGAGCTTGATGAAATAATGAAGAAATTTGCAGACCTAAGGTCGCAGGTGAAAGGAAAGGCTGCAAAAAACAAGGAGATAATGAAAACAGGTGAGTTATCAAGAATAAGTCTTATTGCCACAGGAATATGTGTCAGAATAGGGTCAGGTGTGAGGTGAGCGATCGAGAGGTTAGGTGTGAGGAGAGCGAGAGGTCAGGTGCGAGGGGTAAGGTGTGAGGGGAGCGAGGAGTCAGGTGTGAGGGAAGCGAGGGGTCAGGTTTTAAGACTCAATCAGGGTAGCCTTCACCCCTTGCACTTTCGTATCGAAATTTTTCTACAGATTTTGTGGTTTAAACGATTCTGACACCCCTTTCCCTTTGGAAATCCAGACTCTTTTAGGTATTATTCCAAATGAACACCGAATTCACTTTGGTGGACGAAATATTTTTTTTCTGGTGAGTTTTGATGCGTTTAGAATTAATCTGCTAATCGTTTCTGTCGCAAATATTTTCTTTTTTAATATAGTTAGGTTAGGTATAGGTTCGGTTAGGTTCAATTAGTTTTTTGTCATTTCTGTTCCAAATCACAAAAAAAGTGATTTGCGACATAACTGGTTAGCAGATTAATTCAAAACATATCAAAACTCACCAGAAAAAAAAAGTTTCGTCCACCAAAGGAAGTACGTGTTCATCTGAAAATTTATACCCTCTTTTTTTTTTTTTTTTTTTTTTTTTTAAGATATCCCTCTCCCCCAGCAAGCTTGGGGCTGCTGGTGGGCAGGGTTTTCTGGTGAAGAGACAAGATCCCAAGTTATTTACGAGTAAAGCAACGTACTAACCTCATCAAATAATATCCCAGCTAGGATAGAAACGATAAACTAGAAACCATATCTAGTCCACCCAAAAAAACACAGAAACCATATCTAGTCCACCCGGCCCACCCCAAACAGGGTTTTCACCATTAACCTCATCTCATAATGATCTCATCTCACCATTAACCTAATCTCACCGCCTACCCAAGAAGCTTATTAATTAACCTAACCTCACCGATTAACAGTGGCGGAACAAGGGGTGTAAAAACGGAGGGCACCATAGTTTTCATGTAGGCCTATACTGTATATATAATAATTATATAGTATATATATATATATATATATATATATATATATATATATATATATATATATATATATATATATATATGATATATCTATACATAGTGTATTATACAGCCTAATATACTATATATAGTCTAAAATATATAATATATAACCAATAATATTACCATTGTTGTTGTGGTGACGGAGAAAATTGCGGGCTAAGGCGACATCTTAGCAGTGTTCGAAAATGCGCCCCCTGGTCGTGAAGGGGTTAAGGCCAAACCTGGCAACCCTGCTAGCCCCTGTGCACCTATATATGCCACACCCACCTTCGTCGGCCATCGTAACTGTCGTACAGCCGCCGTGCATTGCCGTACAACCACCGTACATTGTCATACAAGCGCCGTACATAGCCATATCACCACCGTATATCGCCGTAGGTCACAACCGTGCGACACCGTAGTGTACCTAGATCTGTCGTACATAGCCGGAAATCATCCGTAATTAACCGTACAAGAAATGTAACACCACCGTACCACGTGTGAACCGTGGCCATAAGTACCACGGTACACGCCGATTTCAAGGATTTCGTTTTTAGGTGGCACGAACCGTGAATGTGTGAAATGCCCTTAAGACTTGATGACCGTGCCACGGTATGCATCCTTGAACAACATGCTAATGGTCGGCTACACTTTAGCGCGTGGCCCTTAGCTGAGACAAGTAGTGAGGCGACAGTGGTGGAACAGCAGGGAACCCTTTTAATGTGGGGAAATCCTTGTTTGCCTTATGCTTGACGTCGGAGTCTGCTGGCGCCTAATGTTTTACTCCTATTACTTTTATAACTACTACAAGCACTTTTACTACTAGGTAGCCCCTACTACTAATATTGCTACTAGAAAAAATAATTTTGGATTTTGAAGCTAGCTAAATATAATCAACAATGTGTCAAGTTTAATTACTTAACATCTTCCTCCTCTGCCTCCCCTTCGTTTTTATCTCCCCCTCCTTTTCTCTCTCTCTCTCATCTACCAACCAACCTCACACTCTCCT
>JACEEZ010003500.1:293436-310936 GCA_016584305.1 Chionoecetes opilio | reverse complement strand
GGCTGAGCCAGCGCACGTCGCAGAAGTAGACCAGGTCGCCATACTCCGCCTTGGCATCGGCAAGCAGGTCCCGGAACTGGCGGTGGTTGAGTCCTTTTGCCAACACAAAGTTCACTGCTTTCACCACGACGCTCATGACGTCAGACAGCGTCGCAGACTTGGCACACAGGGCTTCTTGGTGCACAATGCAGTGAAATCGCACAATGTCCTGTTGATGGCCCAAGTCGCGGCAGTGCTTCATCAGGAGCGAAGCAAATCCCTTCGTGGAGCCAACCATGGCTGGGGCACCGTCGGTGGTCATTGCGGACAACTTGGCTAAGTCCAATCCCATTTCGTCCACACACTTCAACACTGCACAGAGGACATCGGCACCGGTGGTGGTACCCTTGAGCGGGACGAACTGCAGGAACTCCTCCACTACATCTAGGTTGTCTGTCACTCCACGGAAGAAGATCGCCAGCTGGGCAGTGTCCTTCACATTCGTGGACTCGTCCAAGGCCAGTGAGAAGTAGCGCACACCTTGACAACGTTCCCGCAGGGTAGAGCGAACGTTGGAGGCCATCTCTCCTACGCGGCAGGTGATGGTGGAGGCGGAGAGGCTGATCTGACTGAACACCCCCTTCTTCTCCGGGCAGACGTCCTCCACAGCGGCCATCATACACTCCTTGATGAACTCTCCGTCGGCGAAGGGTTGAGGCTCCGGGCGACCAGGTGAGCAACCCGGTAGCTGGCACGAGTGTTGCATGCTCCGACTGACGTTGAAAAGGCCTTCTTGAACAGCGTTGTCTGCTTCTCCAGAAGTGAGGACAGGCGAGACACCTCCTCCTTCCTGTCCTCCTCGGACATCCTTGCGTACTTGGCGTGAAGTGTTTCGAAGTGCCTCTTCACATTGTATTCTTTGCACACGGACACAGTGTCATGGCAGATGAGGCACAGGGGCTTTCCCTTTCGCTCGGCAAAGAAGTAGCGCGCCCACGCGCTGTTGAAAACACGCTTTTCATCCTCGCACGTTCGTTTCCTAGAAGGGGAAGCCATCTGCAAAGAGAAAAGAAGACTAAGATAAGAAGACTAAACTCGTAAAAAAATATACTTAACCTAACCTCCTAACCTGAACTAACCAATTAACCTAACCTAACCATAACTTAACCTATCCTAAAACACGCTCTTGAGAAAAAAGATGTTTCAACACACGTTTGGAATGATGGAGGGCCGCACCGATGACCAAAAGGAAATGATCTGGCGGGCCGCACGGAATAGCCTCGCGGGCCGCATGTGGTCCGCGGGCCGCGGGTTGGGGGCCCCTGGCGTAGAGTAAGGGGCGATCTGGTAGAAGTTTTTAAGTGGATAAAGGGATACAATAAAGGCGATGTAGGAAAAGTTCTTACGGCTAGTAAGCAGGGTAGAACAAGAAGTAACGGATTCAAGCTGGAAAAACGTAGATTTAAATAGGAAATTGGGAGAAACTGGTTCACAAATAGGGTGGTGAATGATTGGAATGGACTCAGTCGTCAGGTGGTCAATGCGGAGTCTACTGGGGTCTTTAAAAGGAGTCTGGATAAATTCATGGATTGTGAAGAGAGGTGGATATAGATAGAGTTAAGAGTAACAAGAACTACCTCGTGTAGTTCTCACGGCTTCTTGTAGCTTCCTTATTTTCTTATGTTCTTATGTAACTAGACTGTGTACTTTATCCACCAGTTGCTCCCTACATTTCTTCAAAATCCAGTTTGAAACTCCATCCGGATCTGGGGCTTTATTTACTTCTTGGGCTTCCAATAATTTCTTAATTTCCTGCATTTCCACTTCTATTTCACTTAGTACTGTGGGCTTTTTTTCCTAGCCTCTCCTAGAAATTTCTTTACTTCAGTGAAAACTTTCTGAAACATTAATTCATGACTTGACTCGTTTTACTGGTCGACTTGTGTTGCTGGTGTTTCGTAGACTGACCCTTTCACTTTCTGCTTATTAATTCCTTTTTTTTGCTTGAATTTTTCATTGACAAACCTATAGAACAATTTTGGTTCGTTCTTGCATTTTCCTTTAATGCCTTTTTTCATAATTCCTCTCTTCGTCTCTGCGGATTCTTACGTATTCTTGTTTAATTATTTATCTTCCTTTTCTATCTATTCCATGCAACATCTCTTTTCTCTTTTTTGCTACTTCACATCTTCTATTAACCAGTCCTTCTTCCAGTCTTTCTTCCCTGTTATCTTTGGTACATACTTATCAACAGCAAAATTATACATTTCCAAGAATAAGTCTCACTTCTCTTCCGCATTTTTGGCCTCGTGGAAGGGCCTCCAATTACATTCAGTAATGAACTTTTGTTATCCCCCAGAGTTGGCTTTTCTATAATTGTATCTTCCCTTTCTATATATCTCATCCTTTGGTTCCACAATATCCTTTGTAATTTCAAACTCTAGTACCACTTGGTCACTCTTTTCAAATGGACACAAGTATTCCAAGTATCAATAATGTTAGTCTTCTTTGTGAACAGCAGATCCAGTCTTGCGGGTGTGTCCTCTCCTCGGAATCTTGTCTTTTGGTAAACCCATTGGGTCATCACATTATTCATTACTAAGTAACGTAACTTGTTACCTCATGAGTCATTACTTCCTCCTGCAGAGCACTCCTCCCAGTTTACCTCCTTACGGTTAAAGTCACCCATCAAAATCAAGTCAATACTTGTCCCCAATAGTTTCTTCAGTTGTCCAGTTGTGTCGTTCAAATTTTGTTTATGTGCATCACCTCTCAATGATCTAGTTTTTGGTGGAACGTATGCCACAGCAATATCTCTTTTTCTTCCTTTACTAGTTCCTAAGCTTATTTGAATAAATTTTGCTGTTCTTTCTCCCATCTCCACTTTAAATACTTTTAATTCCTTTTTGACTGCAATTATAACTCCTAATCCTGCTTTATTGTCTCGGTCTCTTCTCCACAATTTATAATATCCATCTTCCAATTGTGTTTCCACCTCCTTACTCAATTTCGTCTCCACCAAGCACAGCACATCTGGTTCTTCGTTTCTCATGGAGTAATTTTTCTCTAAACTTGCTGATCTCAACTAATCAAAGTTGGCACAGGCCCATAACCACGGAGGAGCTATGGGGGGGGATTAGCCCCCTCAAAAAAACTCATTAGCCCCCCAAATTTATTTTATACTTTGAAGCGTATATGATTTGCCTACACAAGGCAAAAAATACGAAAATTTAAGCCACATTTACTACTTCTAAACTATCTAAATTTCTCTATCTAAACGTCTGCAACATTCGCAGTTTCAACATATTTTTTTTATTAAGTTCCTTCGTAATGATGTTTTCTATGCCCTCTCTGGCCTTGATCCTCGGAAGGCTTACGGTTCTGACGGAGTCCCTCCTATTATTCTCAAAAACTGTGTAAATCTTATAGTACTGCCTTAGGTTTTCCCACTTAGCTGAGTTGAAATGCCAGAAACACCTCCGCTTAGATGGGTCCCGGGGCGGCACCGGAGTGATAGGACAGGTTACAGAAATAAATTTGTGATCGGAGGAACCCAACGGAGAATTTAATAGTATCACAGTATAAGCAGAAGTGCAGGTTAGAAAAGATCAAGAATGTTGGGCCTCCAAGGTGTCCAGGAATACGGGTAGGGTGCCGCACTAGCTGCTCTAGGTCCTGGAGGATAGAAAAGTTGTAGGCTTGTTCACCAGGTTGGTCAGTGAAAGGAGATAATAGCCCAAGCTGATGGTGAACATTGAAATCGCCAAGAATGGAAATTTCTGCAAAAGGAAAATGAGAATAGATGTGCTCCACTTTTGATGTTAAATAGTGAAGAAAAAAAAATTACATAGTTCAAGGAGTTAGGTGAGAAATATAGAGCAAGTCCGAGGAGTTAGGTGAGAAAAATAGAACACAGATATATTTAATAAGAGTGTGACATTGAAGTCAAAGCCAGATGGTAGAAAATTCGAAAGATTCAAGACCGTGGGCACGAGAGCAGTGATATCGTTGCGTACATTATACGCGATAGCCAACTTTGGATTGAAAATGAGAATAGAGAGAGTAAGAGGAAACAGAACAGGGACTGCTCTGCTATCAGTGCTCACAGACACCTGGTTTTCAGTGAGGAAATGAAAATGAGGTTCAGAGGAGGAGAGTCGATGATGTCCCATAGATTGGACTCAAACCTTAAGGCCTGTTCACATCTTCACGACTCTCGACGACGACCAGTCACGACTTGCTGAGTCATGCTGTGGTCGGCGCCGGTTGTCATGTGGTTTGGCGTCAGGCCCAGACCGTCGCCGTCGGGTCGTGGGAGTCGTGAAGGGACGCGAAGGAGGTCCCGACTGTGTGGTGCATGCTCTATACACTTGGGGCGGGTCTGCGACTCAAAAAATTAGCGGAAAAAGTCGGCTTCGGGCTGGGACTCGTCGCCGAAGGGTCCAAGCCTGGCGCCGACCAGTCGGGGCCGTGCTGCGACTGGAGCACGTGTTATTTTAGCGTGGGAAAGATCGATCTTTCTCACGCTTTCTCCCTTTCGACGGAGAGAGAGAGAAAGAGAGAGAGAGAGAGAGAGAGAGAGAGAGAGAGAGAGAGAGAGAGAGAGAGAGAGAGAGAGAGAGAGAGGAAAAGCGGAAAATTTTGAGATGTTTATTGATACTATTATTATCATCATCATTATCCACTATAAATAGAGCAGCATCTTTAGTACAGTATCTTTAGCGCTATAGTGTTTCCGCAGTATCTTTAGTGCCTTGGCGATTGTTATCACCATGTCGTAGTTATTGTGTTCAATTAATAATATTTGGAGGCACAAAAGTATTTGTGACCTAGTCAAGGTGGGCAAGTGTGTGGACAACAGTGTGACCGACATCGGTGGCGTGGTTCACTATACAAACGAAGGTTGACAAGTGGTGTGGGGGATGGGCCAGAGCGCTGCCCACATCTACAATCGCTCGGCGTCAGTCGCAGCACGGCTGGGTACAGTTGCAGCATGATGGTAACCGTGGGTTTGCGTCATGCTGTAACTGTCGGCAAATGTCGCCGCATGACGCCAGCTCAAAGTTGACCTTTAAATTTTCAAATACCCCTATAGTTTGCGACTATCGCCGACAATCGCAGACTAGTTGCCGATTAGTCGCCTAATTACGGCAAACCGTCGGCTAACCGCGCCGACTACGGTCGGTGGAGGGGCTTGCCATATCCGGTGTCAGACGCAGCACGGCTGGGAACAGTCGCCGCATGACGGCAACCGTGGTTACCGTCGTGCTGCGACTGTCGGCGACTGTCGTCGCATAATGCTAACCCAATATTGGCAGTTAAATTCGTTTTAGTCCGCGACTCTCCGCGACTATCGCTTACAATCGCGGACTAGTCGCCGACTAGTCGCTTAACTACGGCAGCCCGAGCCAACCACGCCGATTTTGGAGCTTCAGCCCCCCCAAAATCGGCTGCAGTCGGCACCGACTGGATGACTCAGCAAGTCGTGACCGGTCGCCGACGCGAGGAGTCGTGGAGATGTGAACGGGCCTTTAGCGTGGGAAAGATCGATCTTTCCCACGCTTTCTCCCTTTCGACGGAGAGAGAGAGAGAGAGAGAGAGAGAGAGAGAGAGAGAGAGAGAGAGAGAGAGAGAGAAGCGGAAAAGTTTGAGATATTTATTGATATTATTATTATTATCGTCATCATTATCCACTATAAATACAGCAGTATCTTTAGTGCAGTATCTTTAGCGCTATACTGTTTCCGCAGTATCTTTAGTGCCTTGGCGATTGTTATCACCATGTCGTAGTTATTGTGTTCAATTAATAACATTAGGAGGCACATAACTATTTGTGGCCTAGTCAAGGTGGGCAAGTGTGTGGACAACAGTGTGACCGACATCGGTGGCGTGGTTCACTACACAAGCGAAGGTTGAAAAATGGTGTGGGGGATGGGCCAGAGCGCTGCTCACATCTACAACCACTCGGCGTCAGTCGCAGCACAGCTGGGAACAGTTGCAGCATGACGGCAACCGTGGGTTTGCGTCATGCTGCAACTGCCGGCAAATGTCGCCGCATGACGCCAACTCACAAAGTTGACCTTTAAATTTTCAAATACCCCTATAGTTTGCGACTATCGCCGACAATCGCAAACTAGTCGCCGATTATATGCCTAACTACGGCAAAGCGTCGGCTAACTGCGCCGACTAGGGTTGGTGGAGGGGCTTGCCATATCCGGTGTCAGTCGCAGCACGGCTGGGAACAGTCGCTGCATGACGGCAACCCAATATTGGCGGTTAAATTCGTTTTAGTCCGCAACTGTCCGCTACTATCGCCGACAATCGCGGACTAGTCGCCGACTAGTCGCCTAACTACGGCAACCCGAGCCAACCATGCCGATTTAGGAGCTTCAGCGCCCCCAAAATCGGCTGCAGTCAGCACCGACTGGATGACTCAGCAAGTCGTGACCGGTCGCCGACGCTAGTCGTGGATATGTGAACGGGCCTTTACTTGCCCACTTGTTATCCATGCATTCGTTGCAGTCTAGCTCTGTACCTCAGTCCTGCCTTTGCTTTCCTCTCTCTGAACGTGCTCCATCCCATGTCTCCTCTGATCGCTTCCACTGCCACATACCCAGTGACACTAATGCTATTCTGTCTGCTTTGTTCTGTGCTACTTCCATTCTGTCCAACTCCTTCCTAGACCATACCATTGTTTTCAGGCCATACATAATGCTAGGGAGTGCCACACCTTTCAATAGTCCTCTCACCACTTCATACATGTTGGCCCGACATCTAGCCACACTGCCTAGCCTTTCAACCACTGGTTGGCTCTAGCTATCCTCTCATGCTTAGTTTTCTCACATCCTTTCTTATCAAACCAAATACCCAGGTACTTGTATTCTTTCGTTCTCTTTATTTCGTTCCCCCCCCCACCATCCAAATCCTGTCATCATCAGAGTCATCCCCATTCACCACCAACACCTATTCTTCTCCTTACTGAACCTAACGTTGAAATCCCTGCCATACTCAGTCACAGCATTCAGCATCTCTTGTAGTTCATTGTGGTTTTCACTAAGGACCACCACATCATCTGCATACAGCAGTACACTCAACACATCATCTCCAACTTTCACACCCAAATCTGTACGCTTCACTCTCACTGCCAGTTCTTCAACATATAATCCAAAAAGTAGAGGTGAAAGCCGAAAGGACACAGCCCTGTCTTACTCCTCTCTTACTATTCACCCATCCAGTCTCTAGGTCACCCTATAGTATACCATAGACCAATGTATACCTGGACTGTTCACGCGACAATGTTTTGAATTGCGGGGCTGCATAGGGGCCTGCGGGGCGCCCGACAGAGAGATATAGTGGTCTATGGACTATTATATAGACTGGTTTATCAGTATATATGATATACTGTAATCTTCGTAAATGTTTGTTCTATAATATTATCAAATAAAAAACAGTAAAACACGCTAAAGAAATGCCATTACGCGACTATGGAGAAATATGCATGAACTTAATATTCACTTAACTCTTCCCCATTTAAAACTTTGCGAGTCAACTTTTATCATGAAGGGTATCAATAGAAGCGCAATTTTATTAGCTTTCCATTGCTATATTTCGTTATCTGATAAATTAATTAAAACCATGCATAAATTAGCGTTAAATAAATAAATAAAATCATCAATCGGGTAATTTTCCCGATTGATGAGGTTATTTATTTACTTATATATTTCGTTTTCTGATAAATGAATTAGTACCATGTATAAATTAGCGTTGACTAAATAAATAACCTCATCAATCAGGAAAATGACCCGATTGATGATTTTATTTATTTATTTAACGCTAATTTATGTATGGTTCTAATTAATTTATCAGATAACGAAATATAGCAATGGAAAGCTATAAAATTGCGCTGCTATTGATACCCTTCATGATAAAAGTTGACTCGCAAAGTTTTAAATGGCGAAGAATTGAAGTGAATATTAAGTTCATGCATATTTCTTCAGAGCCTCGTAATGGCATTTCTTTAGCGTGTTTTACTGTTTTTTATTTGATAATATTATAGAACAAACATTTACGAAGATTACAGTATATCATATATACTGATAAACCAGTCTATATGATCCGTATATACATATATGAATCCGAGCGGCCCTCCGACTTCAGCCCCTTGTGCGACGGGCCGATATTCCGTGCGCAGTCCAGGTATACAGTGGTCTATGCCTATACTGAACTTGGCTTGCGTGTTCATGGCATGCATACTGCTTATTATTCTAACAACCTTCTCACTCATGCCAATCGTCTCCAATACCTTACCAATATACAGTACACAGCATTCTCCTATCCACTCTGTCGTACGCTTTACTCAGTAACCAGAAAGGATAGATATTTCTTTCTTCTATCCTTCCCTGCTCTCTTAATCACTTCATTCACTACATACATATTGTCCTACCTCTCTTGTCTTTTCTGAATCTATCACTTCATTTATTTCCACTATTTCACAGTCTTGCATTCAGTACAACACAGAAAATCTTGCATACCGTGTCACACACCGCTATTGGCCTGTAATTCTTAATCGCCTTCCTACTCAAGTACTCATGTGTCCTCCCTTATGTATGAGGGTCACTACTGTCATTCTGTATTGTCAGCTATTCTCAGTTGCAGAGAGATAGGCGGGGATGCATGAACACGCGTTAACTATGGATGACTCTCCACTGTACGTAAGTGTGTTCGCGTCTGGGAATGAAGTTACCTACTTACATGTTCATTGGCAGTATAAATGTATCGGGAACACATTGGGGAAAACTACGTGTATACAAAGCGTAGAGGTTAATGGGCTAGTATACATGACCATTCCGAACCACGTTAGAATGTTGTACTCATGGAATCATAAGAGAAACATGAATCACAAGTAACTGACTCGAAACAAACAAGTAAAATTCGTGTTTATCAAGGAATGAATTTGTGTATAAGTGCATAACAACGACTCTGAACGTTGCCTCTCAAATACGTATTATAGCATTGTAGTGTTCAGGGTTTTTAGAAAATATCGACCCTGCAACAAAGTAAGAAATCTTCTGTTGTTTTTCTATATTTCTATTGAAATTGTTGTTATTTTTATTGTTATTATACCTTGACGCCTAAACAATTATTATCTATTATTTCTAGTTATTATATTGTTAGTCTGTTATTCTATTACTATTGCTTGAAGGACAAACATCCTCTCGTCGACAGAGCCGTATCAGTAAATGGCGTTGTCACTGATACCCATTTCCGATGACGGTCCGTATAGCTACGCAACACTGCCTCATCTCGGTATTTTTTTTATCTACAGGCACTCATGGCGTACAAATATTTTACTTTTATGTATAACTTAATCAACAAAAACAACTTTACCTAATACCATTTTCGTCGGAAATTAATAGTAATTGAGATATTGGCGGGGGTTGAATATTATTACAGAGGCCATTGTCGCCGCCCCGCGCCAAATAACCATTTTTTTGCCATCTCCTTCCTGAAATATCAAAAAATTAATCTAACCAGACTCAATCTAAGCTAACCTATTAACCTTGCAGAACCCAACAGTTCGTATATTGATTGTGCGTTTTGCCTTTTATCAACCATGATGACAGATTGCACCACTGTTGTTGTCATGGCACGGAGCGGTGACAATGGCCTCCATAATAACATCCAACCCCCACCAATATCTTAGTTAAGGCGTTTTCTGCGGGGATCCTGATTGCAACCGAAAATTTTTCGGTTGCTCAAATTTCGATCCCTGTTCAACCATCCAGGGAAGATGATTGGCCCGACCCGCAAACATTTGTTGTTGTTGTTGTGACCGTTTGCAACCGAAAATTTTCCGGTTACAACCAAAAATCCCCCGCAGAAAACGCCTTCAGTATTGATATCCGACAGAAAGTTGTTTCTATAAATAAGATTAAGTCAAACATTACACCAAAATGTTGGTACGCCATGAGTACCCGTGGGTAAAATGATGATATCCTTATCTCTTAGTCACCGTGTAATAACCCACTTCATACTTTTCTTATCTAATATTATGTGATGCATGGTGCTTATTGTAGCGAGCAGGGTCATAGAAGAACGTTGGTAATATCTGACGAGTGTTTTTACCTTATTGTTATCACCTAAATGTTCTTATCTTATTGTATACTTACCAAATTGTTCTTACTTTATAGTTCTCATCTTTTTGTTCTTACCTAATTGTTCTTACCATTTTTAATTGTTCTAATCTTATTGTTCTCATCTTATTGTTCTCACCAAATTATTCATAAGAACATAAGAAAATAAGGAAGCTACAAGAGGTCGTGAGACCTACACAAGGTAGTTCCTGTTACTTAACACTATCCACACAATCCACCTTTCTTCCCCATCCATGAATTTATCTAGCCTCCTTTTAAAGTTCTCTAATGAGTCCGCACTAACTACCTGTCTACTGAGTCCATTCCAACCTTTTACCACCCCTATTAGTGAACCAGTTTTTCCCTATATCTTTTTTAAAATTACACTTATCCAGCTTGAATCCGTTACTTCTTGTTCTACCCTGGCTACTAGCCGTAAGAACTTTTCCTACCTCTCCTTTGTTATATCCCTCTATCCATGTAAAAACTTCTATCAGATCGCCCCTTACTCTGCGTCTCTCGAGTGAGTGTAAATTTAATAGCTTCAATCTCTACTCATAACTAAAGTTACGCATCCCTTGAATAATTTTGGTCATCCTTCTCTGCACTGATTCTAACAAGGCTATATCCATCCTGTAATACGGAGACCAAAACTGAACCGCATAGTCTAGGTGAGGTCTGACTAGAGCCAAATAAAGCTTTAGAATAACCTCAGCACTTCTACTTTTAACACTTCTGATAATGAATCCTAACACCCTATTAGCTTTATTTCTAATACAACTAACAACTGACAGGACAACTGAAAAAACTATTGGAGATGTTGACATTTACTGATACGACTCTGTCGACCAGAGGATGTTTGGCCTTTAAGGAATAGTAAAAGAATAACAGACTAACAATATAATAACCAAGCTCCAAAATTCAATGTCCAGGTTAGGTTAGTGAGCCAGCGGAGGGGGGGGGGGGGTCTGCTAGGTCATTTAGTCAGTTAGGTCAGAAAAGTATTGGTCAATAGGGAGTATTGCATTAAACTGCAGTTTCACCCCTATACTAAGTGTTCTCATCTGATTGATCTTACTTATTGTTCCTACCAATTTTTTTTTTTTTTTTTTTTTTTTTTTTTACATTTGTGCCTATAGCGCCTGTAGGCAGTGGTGACCCAGGGCTCAAATGGTAGGCTCTGGAGGTTCACTTGAGGGCTCTGATGGTTGGTTCTCGCCCGTGGTGGCGCAGGCAGGATTCTTATAGTGACGCCTGTGATTAGAGGCTCATGCCGCCCCCCTGTGTCCTCCGATGCACCCGCAATCGAAGGTAGAGTTGATAGGCAGGGCATGTGGGTGTTCTTAGGCCACTCGACGGGGCAGAAAGGTTTTGGTTTTCTTCGGGGATCGAACTCGGGTCACCGAGAACGCCACTCGGAGACGCTAACCACTCCGCTACCGCCTCCCCGAGCACCAATTGTTCTTACCTAAGTGTTCTCACCTGATTGTTTCTACCTAAATTTTATTACCAAATTGTTCTCACCTGATTGTTCTAACCTAATTGCTCTCACCTGATTGTTCTTACTTAATTGCTCCTACATTATGGTTCTTACCTAATTAATCTCACCTAAGGGGCTGTTCAAAAATTACGTAACGCCTAAGGGAGGGGGGGAGAGGATAAGATAAGATACTTTGATCCTATCTAGACACTTTGCAAGTACCAACTACAAGGTTATTGACTATACAAAGCGCCACCACGCCAGGACGAACTTGGTGGGCTCGAACCGCAGACCGAATGCAGGGACTCTGCACGCGAACCCGCAGCTCTACCAACCGCGCCACCCTAGCGCGGTTATAGGGGTATGGTGAAGTGGGAGCTTAAGAGCGTCAAAAACAGATCCTGTCATTTCATCAAATCTGCAAAAACTTAGCAATCTATAAAATTTTCAACTGTTTTACCCCATATCCTATTAACGTGTCAAAAAAAGTTCATATTGTTTCAAAGCATCAAAAGTGAGAAGTCATCGATGCATAAAAAAATACAGAGGTTATCAAAGCATCAAACTGACAAAAGTCATCAAAGCATAAAAAAATCCAGAAGTTATCAAAGCATGAAAAACCTACTCGATGATGATAATATGGGGTGTTACGACGGTAACAATGGTACGCCATCACAACTACCGTTAACGCAAATACTCCTACATCAACGACCGAAACAGTATGACACAGTAAGCTCGAGACCGACTTAGGAACTCAAGTCACGAACCAATAAGTGATACTCTGTTGTGGTCACGAGGGTGACCAGGAAACCCTCTGTCATACCTTTGACAGATAAGAACGGGGTCTCAACGATACAAAGTACAACAAGGTAAAGTGCCATCTATTTTCTAGATGCCGGCCAACTACTCCATTATCCAAGGTAACATCAGCCATGGTTAGTTGGCTGGTTCCATTCCAGGCTGAAGGCAAGAATACGGGTGCATCACCCGTCTATGTGGTCTTTTGTTAGGCCAAAGACTACTGTATACAGTAGTCTTTGGTTAGGCACATCAATCACATGATAGAAGACGCGGAGAAGGACCTGAAGATGCTGGACCGGGGCTTGAACATCAGCAGACCGAGGAAGAAGGCCTATGAAACAAATCTGGAGAGGAGAAACGCATGCAAAGAGAAATATGCAAGAGGGGAGTACAATCACATGCAGTTTATCTCAGCTGTGGCCTACACGACGGACACACTTCTTCTGCTTATAGAGACGACCCCAACTCGTGACGGAGAAGACTCGGATAATGCTAATGAAGTTGCTGTTGACCAAGAAAATCAACCATCTCAGCAACAGAATCATCAGAGTCTCTGCTCTGTGTGTCTGTCACCTCGAGAGAAAACGATCTGTTTCAGGCCTTGCAACCATGCTCAGGTCTGTCCAGGCTGCAGCAACGTCATGGAAGCCATGGGAAATTATGTCCCATCTGCAGAGTCCCGGTGCAGGAGCGATTCGAAATATTCATTCAGTAAGGGATGAAATACTGCTTCATTTCTAGTATTGAAAGCTGCCGATTAGTCACTACCCGCTTCAATGTCCTGTCTTCGGAAGGAGGTACGACATTTTTATTTCAATTTTATGATTCTTAATCCTTTCACGCACGAAAAGTTTAATAAGTTTTTCCGTCCACTGCAACATCCGTCTTATGCTCCCTAAGGGGCCCCGCGAAATGGCCAGACTGTGCGGCGAATAATTGTTTTATGTTATCAATTTCACCAACGTGTATTTTTTTTTCCTGGCATTATTATACATCATTGGTTTTCCAAGAGATTATTCTGCCTTATGAAAGAAAAAAATAACAAGAAATGCAAATAAATAGCGGAATTTACTGACTCCGAAAAAGTATTGAGTAAAGAGAAATAAGAAATACTTACGTTCACCACTTCGTAGCTCGAAACTTCCTGAGTCAACTTTTTATGGTTTATATGCCAATAAAAGCGGATTTTTATGAGGATTCCAACGCTACCATTATAATTTTCATATGGCCATTATGGCCAGCTCGGGACACGTTTTAAAGGGACGACAATTTACGCGCACAGGCTGCCTGCTGAGTGGAAACTGACACACAAACCCTTATCATTTCACATCCACTCACACCAGAGAGTTGACAATTAGTTTATTTTATAGGTCTAGGTTGGATCTTTGATGCAGAAAAGTTTGACGCAATTCTGATAAATACTTTATTTTTGGCGAATTTTTAACAGTTTTTTGACGCAATTCGCGTCAAAAGCTCAGATTGCAGACGGGCCCGTTTTGACGCGATCGCGTCACCGTGCGTGAAAGGGTTAAGTCATAGTTCAAGTAAGGTACTTGAAATAAAGACGAACATTGATATGCATCTTGTGTTCTTATTGTGCCGCATCGTGCTTCAACTGCTATACCAGTAGTTACATAATGTGCGTTGATGCTTTGCTAAGATCTGAAGATGTTTTTGACACTGCAAAAATCTTTGGAGTTTTTGATGCTTTGATAAGATTTTATCCATTTCTGATGCTTTGAAGACATCTGGTGTTTTTTGATGATTTGATAACATCTAGTCAGTTTCAGCTTCGTGACACATTGATGAGAACCAGATCTTTAGATGCCTTAAAAAAATTGATTTGATGTATTGATGACACCCTTGTATTAGTTTTGACGCTTTGAAGGCGCCCCATGGTGAAGTGTTATTAGTGTGACAGTGTGTGTGTGTGTGTGGGGGGGGGGGGGGGGGGGGTTACAGCCATGTGTTTCATAGCATTTTCAGATTTTTTCAAGAGAATCCTAAAGATAATAATTTGCAGGTATTTAAGCTAAACTTAAGCCTATGTTATTGTATTTTGAAAAAATGGAAGCCACCTAAATGTGGCGGAGGGGTTAGCTGGTGCTACATCATTTTCTAGGGTGTGTCTCGACATGAGTTACAAGGCGTGACAAAGGGGGAAGGGAGGTTAAAAATGACATAAGAAAAACGTTCCGTAATATTTGAATGGCTCCAAATTGTACTTAACTAACTGTTCTTACCCAATTGTTCGTATCTAATTGTACTTAATTAATTGTTCTCTCGTCATAAATATTATATATATAATATATATATAATATATATATATTATATTATATAATATATATATATATATATATATATATATATATATATATATATATATATATAATTATATATATATATATATATATATATATATATATATATATATATATATATATATATATGTGTATATACATCGATCAATCATTGGGGGCATACGCCGGGGGGCGCGTCGCCTCGCCCACCCTACGACGCCACTCCCGGGGGTCACCACGCGCGAGTTCCCATGCAGGCTCCTTTCCCATACCAAGCAGCTCTCGACAAGAAACATCAACTTGCCCCAGCCACGAGCCTTGTGGGCGCCCCCTTGGCCTCCTCCACGCCGGATTGTCTCTTACAGATACAACCCGATGGGAAGGATCGGTTTCAGGGTAGCGTGCCACATGTCCATATAGCTGAAGTTGGCGCTGACGGACTATGCAGGTAATAGGCCTCGATGCAGTCTCACGGTGCAATCGCTGATTTGATACGTAATCATCCCAGCGATACCCCATGATTCTGCGAAGACACTTATTACCAAAGGCATTGATTCGTCTCTTCAAGTCACTATTTAGTGTCCATGTCTCACAACCATAGAGTAAGACAGGGATCACAAGTGACTTGAAGATCCGGATCCTTGTCCTCCTGCACAGGTACCGACAACGCCAAATACTCCCGCTGAGCGAGTCCATAACACCGTGGGCTATGCCAATCCGCCGTAAGACTTCTTGACGTGACCCGCCGTCATTATGGACTGCGCTACCAAGGTATGTAAAACTTTCCAAGATCTCAATGTCCTCGCCACACGCATGAACAGACTTTACTGCTTCATCTAGTAAGTCTCCAAACACCTGGACCTTGGTCATGAGCCAGGAGACCTCAAGTCCCAAAGGCTTTGCCTCCTCATGCAGCGCCTCGAGAGCCATCACCAGGACCTCCAGCGACTCAGCAAAGATTACTGCATCATCGGCAAAAACAAGATCAGTTATCTTGGTGTTGCCGACGGATGCTCCACAATCACTTTGATCTACAACCTTGTCCAATACCCATCCATACAAGCGTTGAAAAGTGATGGGGCAAGGACGCACCCTTGCCTCACTCCTGTATTCACAGGAAAGAAGCTGGATACACCTGCCCCACACTTCACAGCACTCTCAGTCCCAGAATACAGACCAGTTATCAAACCAATAGTCCTTGCAGGAATCCCGCGAAGTCGCAGAAGATCCCAGAGTGACTCACGATGCACTGAGTCAAACGCCTTCTTGAGATCAACATAGGCTGCAAGCATCCCCTGTCGAAACTCACGTCGGCGTTCCACCAGGACACGAAGCGCTAGGATACGGTCCGTTGTTGACTTACCAGGCGTGAACCCAGACTGCTGAGGTCTCTGATGCTTTACCAGATGACTGCGAATTCGTGTCAGCAATAGATGGGCAAGCACCTTGCCTGGTACGCTGAGCAGTGTAATACCACGGTAATTGTTGCAGTCCTGACGGTCCTCTTTCCCTTTCCAGATAGGGACGACCAGCCCCCTTTTCCAGTCAGGAGGAATGATTGGTACCTGATTGCCACACGGCAGTCAGGACAGCATGCAACCCGCGGATCATGGCCTCACCCCCAGCTTTGAGGAGCTCCGCACTGATATTACAAACACCAGCTGCCTTTCCACCCCTCAACTGTGCTACAGCCTCTCTGACTTCGTCAAGAGAGGGTGCGGTTTCGTCAATGGGAGGATCGGCATCCACTGCCTGTAACCCAGTGGTGTGAAACTGCTCAGTTGGAGGGTCCACCGTGAACAACTGCCCAAAGTACTCAGCCCAACGAGCCATCTGCCCATCCATGTCCGACACGAGGCGCCCATCTACTGTTCGAATAGCACTCGCCCGAGGAGGAGACTTGGAACGGAGCTTCTTCAGGGCTTGGTAGGCGGGTCGGAGGTCATTAGCGTTCAAATGACCCTCGACATTCTCAGCGAGACTCCTGACATACCTCCCCTTGTCTCTCCTCAGGAGGGTTCTAGTCCGGCGTGACAGAGCCCTGTGCTGGTACTGGTTCCCAGCCAGCCTGGCAGTGCGACTCTCCTCGATTTTCTCCAGCGTCTCCGTCGAGACAAAACCACGCCTTGACCTCGGGCGCTCCCCAATACACTCCTTGGCAGCCTGTAGAGTTTCACGTTTGAAGGTATCCCACAGTTCTACAGGGTCCCCGAGAGCACCGAGCACATCAAACCGATTTGAGACTGCCACCGCATACTCATGAGCACATGTCAAGTCCTTCAGTTTCTCAAGATGAAACACAGTATGGTTACCTCTTGAGATTCTTCTGGACTTGACATGAAGCTTAAGTGTAGCAACAACAAGTCTGTGATCTGTTCCAAAGAACTCAGCACTCCGGTAAACCCTGCAGTTCTGGAGGATCCTCCAACGAGTACTAACGAGGATGTGGTTGATCTCCTTAGCTACCCCTCCGGCATTACTATTAGTCGGTCAGCCCCGGTCCGAAATTTTGCTCACCGGTATCAAATTAGGGCGAGAATGCTAAGAGTGTTTTTTGAGAAGGTATAAATGCCTAGAGTTAGAAAACATGTGATAGCATTGTGGGGGTGGCAGCTTTATATGAGTTATCTCCCTTTTTCCAAAATGGCCGCCAAAATACACCCAATAATTATGAAATTTTTAAATTTCGTTTTATGGGCCTATCATGTAGAGCTTTTCCTGGTGATTCCAACGGTATGCTTATTTGTTCCCTAGCTTCGATATTTGTCCCCCAAATCGGCTTTTCCTCTAGGGGAAGAACCACTTTT
>JACEEZ010003500.1:233436-288436 GCA_016584305.1 Chionoecetes opilio | reverse complement strand
TGCAGGAGCAATCTGACGGTCGACACGTCCTTCTGCATGTGCATGAGATGAGATTCAAGACGACATCTGGAGCTGGTAGACCCGCCATCCATCGGATTTTGAGCGAACCGCCATCATCGAGTTCCCAGCCATGTCCTGCTGATGGTGCTGGGACGTCTGGCAGGTTTTCAAGGCTGCGTCGCCAGATAGCCGCCTGATAGTTGGCCCTAAGCGTATGCTGCATCAAGGAGTCTTCACAAGGCGGCAATTGTCCAGATTCTATCTGGCCCTTCTTTGCACAGAACATGTGATAACGGAGTGAATTAGCACCGACGATCTTCGTGTTCCTGGCGTGCAGCTGACACGTGAAGGCCTGAATGCTATTGAAGACGTCTGTTGGTACATTCCACGAAGATCCCAGATCTGTGAATGCTTGAAGATACAGATCATTCGCTTGCACAAGCTTCAAAGCCTTTATCTTTCCTTGGCTAGCCAGAGCACTAACAGTGTCACACCCGCTCCATGCATGAAGCCCTGGCAATGCACTGCAAACTCCAGACCCCAATACCGCAGCCAACTTTGTTCAACTCAGCAGAACCATCGATAGTCAGCTCTTCATCAGACGAGGAACAAAGGTTCGAGTCAGAATGATTGACGTTGGAAAGTTGGCTGCGGTATTGGGGTCTGGAGTTTGCAGTGCATTGCCAGGGCTTCATGCATGGAGCGGGTGTGACACTGTTAGTGCTCTGGCTAGCCAAGGAAAGATAAAGGCTTTGAAGCTTGTGCAAGCGAATGATCTGTATCTTCAAGCATTCACAGATCTGGGATCTTCGTGGAATGTACCAACAGACGGCTTCAATAGCGAGGCGAAAAACTTTTGACTCAACCCTGTCTAGAAGAGCTGTATGAGTGGATCCCGTAGATTTGATTAAAATTCAGCCATTTTTTTAAAGGGTTATGCCATGATCACCCAGCATTAGATCAGTATCCACCTCAGTCAAAATGTTCTGGCTGCGCCGCTGCTCTCAATAATTTCCTGCATGAACTTCTTTACGGAGGAATGTAGAAGAGCCACCATATGTCACATTCCATCGTGAAGGCAGGAAAAGGACATTAGATGAAGATGATGACGATGAACTCCTTAATATACGTAGTAGCTTTCTTCAAAAGAGAAAAGGAGGAAAGTTATAAAGAAGGAAGCTGCAAATGACTGTCGGAGTTGTTCTGCACATCTGATGTGTCTATGTTACATAGACATCATTATGTCAAACATATTTGAATTAACCCTTAAAGTACAACCCCTCCCCGTTTCCAGACCCGCGTTCACCTTGGGGGAGTGCTTCGGGCCCAGGGACTGTGGCCTGACGCCCGGGGAGAGGCCTCCTGGTCACTCCCTTGACACTAATTTTGCCTGGCCTTTCCCGTCTTCCTTTTCTTCCCCTCCTTCCCTCTATCTCTCCTCTTCTGCCTCTTCCCATACCCCTTTTCTCTAAAGGTGTGAGAACCGTGCTGAAGGGACATGAGGCTGGCTTCAGGCCAGTCATAAACGGCCTCAGGGTACCACGGGCACGGTATACCCTCGGTGCCACTATGCCCCTACCCCTCATGGGACTGGGAGTTTTGGGGGACTGGCCGTTAATCTTCCCCTCTTTACCTCAGGCTCGCCATGGCCAATGATGATATTCTTGTTTTTACAAGAGCTTTAGGGCCACCACGTCTATCAAATGACTCTCTGGATCCTCCTGGTTTACCGACCCCTTCTCCCCTTTTGACTCCGGTCCGGAATACTGATATGTCCATACCCCAGACAAGATACTTTGATCCTATCTAGACACTTTGCAAGTACCAACTACAAGGTTATTGACTATACAAAGCGCCACCACGCCAGGACGAACTTGGTGGACTCGAACCGCTGACCGAATGCAGGGACTCTGCGCGCGAGTCCACGACTCGCCTACCAACTACCCACTACCCACGACTACCCACGACTCCACTACCAACAACGCCACCCTGGCGGATATATACCCCAGACAAGACCCTTAGAGATTCTTAGTTCTCCTGGGTCCCATAGTTATGTAGATCAAGAATCCATCCTCAGCACCAGGCGACACTCCTGCCCACCTCCCTACTACCTCTTCCATACCTTCTTCCTACTTGCCTCCCTCAGTTCCCACCAGATCCTTCCTCTACCTTTCATCTTCCCCAACCTTCTTTGCCCTCTTCTACATCATATATAGCTATTCTTGCTCCCTACCATCCTTCTCCCTCCAGGAGAATTGCAGTCCGCACGGTCACCTATTCCTCTCGCCAACGCCCATCTACTTCTTCTCTCCTTCCCCTTTCATTCAACACTCGTTTTGGTCCTCCAAAATGGGACCGTTTCTTCACCATCCCTTTCACCGCCCCCTACTCAGATAACACCTATACGTTTCCAAAGATGCCTCCAACAGCAGGTTGGCAAAGTTTAATTCCGTACCCACACTGACCGGTCTCGTCCGGTATTAGTTAACACTGAGGCCCAAGCTAATTTACTGATCAACCTTACAGACCTGGACGGCAACCCATTCTATATCACGCCTGATCCCCTTCTTAACACTTGCACTGGGACTGCTTCTATCTCCCCGCTCGCTTGCCCTGTCGATGACATCGAATGGTCCAAGTGCGCGGACGGCCTCCTCGCCCTTTTGGCAGAGGATTATGATGTTGTTGTTGTTTACTGTTACACCATCCCCCCTCCCCCGAGGACACTGAAAGTGCCCTACCAACATTGCTAAAATCTCATTCAGAAGGCAAGATCTCCCTCATAGCATTTATGTTGACGGGGCTCACTGCCCAGTTAAACTGTACCGCCCTCCTCCCCGCCAGTGTCAGAACTGCTGTCGTTTTGGCTAACCTGCCAAGGACTGCCGAATTCCTGTACGTTGCCCACTCTGTACTTGTTAAGGAATTGGTAATGGTATGGGTGGGGCACATTGTATTTCAGTGTAATTTCATCCAGTTAATTATTGCTGGGTCAGTGAATATTGAGAGGTCAGTTACGTAGTTTAATTCCATCACCTACAAATATCGCACTAGCACGCATAATGCAAAATCACGCACTAGCTACTACACCACGGAGGCGACAAGTAGGAGACTATAAGTAGATGGTAACATAATAGATATTTACATAGTTTTATTATTTTTTATTTTTTTTTCGTTGGAGCCTATAGCGCCTGTATGCTGTGTTTTCTTGAGTGCCCAAGTGATTGGCCCTGCACATTCTTGAGAGCTGTGATGGTTTGCCCTAGCTCGTAGTGGCGTAGGGTGGATTTTTATAGTGACACCTGTGGTCTATAGGTGAAGGTCCTGTTTTCTGTGATGGTCTACCCTCAGTCAGGCTCATGCTGGCACCTGGTGTTCCCTCCGCCGCACTTGTAGTCGTAGTCGGAAGAACAGGTATGCAGTAGGCGGGTGTCTCCGGCCACTCGACGAAGAATTTTACAGTTGCTCCTTGGTGGGACTTGAACGCGGGACCTTGTGCTCACCAACCAGTCTCTTGACGATCGTGTTAAAGATGGTCGAAAGAGTTGCCCCCGGCGGGATTCGAACTCGGGACATCAAGCTCCGTTATATCATCGATGGGGCCCCATCCCCAAAGGTGAGGGGTCCCTATCCAATGGGGGCCCCTCCAAGAGGTCCCCCCCAATGGGGACCCTCACCAAAGGGAGGGGTCCCCATCTGTACACTATCAGGTACCATCTGCATATCCTCCTGAGTAAAAACACTTCAGAAATTTTACACATATCCTCATCAGAACTTACAATCTCCCCCTGACTCATTTTTAACGGACCCACCAATTCCCCATTTTTGTCTTATAGACCTGAAAAAATCCCTTAGGATCGGTCTTTGCCTGGCCAGCAACCATAAGCTCATAGTTTTTCTTTGATGTTCTTGTTCTTGACCAACCTTGCCATCACATTATACTGATCACTGCTCACCTGTCTCAACAGACAGTCTACCGTTTCGAATCAGAAGTGGCACCCCTCAGATTTAAAAATGGCTCAACTCTGAGAGAAGCACGCCAATAAACTCGCAGGCAAGGTTTTCCCCCTACCCCCATCTCCCAGCCTATTTTCAAGCCCACTTTATCAAATCCCCTGACCTTTCCTTTAACCTATTCCTTTAACCTTAATATTTTCCTTTAACCTTAATATTTTCCTATAACCTTTCTTTCCTATAACCTCACTCTTTCCTTTAACCTTTCCTTTAACCTTTAACCTTGCCCTTGCCCTCCTGACCCTGCTACCTGTTCTTCGTCTACTACCCTTGATCCTCATACTCATTCCGCTGGTTCTCCTAATCCCTCTACTTCAGACGCTGGCATGCCAACACCCATCAATCTCTTCACACTGTTTGCCCTCCACTGGAATATTCGCGGCTTCCACTCCCACATACCAGACCTTCGTCACCTTATTTCTTGCTATGAACCTCAATTTATCTGCCTCCAAGAAACTTGTCTTATTTACCCCTATGTCCTGATTCCTAATATAATTTTATCTCCTCTTCCTCTGTCCTTGTCCACCAGAAAACAACCCATGTTTCTCCAAACGTCAACACTTGTCAACACCGAAATCCTTGTCTTGCGGATGTCCTCAAAGAATTCCCGTGTTTCTCCGTGAAGGATTTAATCTTCCTCCAACAGATACACGTCCTTCATTTGATTTGACCATCCTGCTCTAACATCCTGTTCTTTTCCCCATCCCTCACCGTTTCACTATTTCTCTCTAACCCCTCCCTTTTTATGTTTTTCCATAGTGCCATATGACCTCTGATGTCTGGCACATTTCCCCTTTTGGCATTTCAACCGATCAACCCTTAAAGTGCTGCGACCGCTAATAATTCAATCAGGCGCCTCTGGTCCCGTGACACTATGATCGCTGATAAAATCATACTTTTTCGCGCCACTTAATATGAAAGTTTGTGGCGCGATTTATTTCACTCATATTGTAGCTGGCAACCCACTCCATATATCACGAAAGCTTCAGAAAAATGACACTTGCCTTGCAGGAAGTTGCCCTCACTGGCCCCTCAGTTGTGTTCTTGATAAAATGGAGGATATATCGGGCAGTTCTCGTGACTCGCCGGGTGGAATGCTCCTACCCTCTTCGCCCGATGGAAGGCCATCAGTTATCAGTGTCTCCACATGGATTCTCGATATTTCTTTTCTAGTTTTGATGAAGAAGGAAGCAGTAGTGACAGTCTGCGTGACTGATGATTATATCAGACCCCTCTTGCCACCCGCCGAGTCGAAGTGCGGGAAAATATGAATACCTATTTATTTCTCTGATTATTTTCTTGTACTTAAGTTGTGCCGCAATACTTTACAATTTGTTGCTGCAGTATCAAGAGATACTATTTTTAGTGTAATTAAATTTCTATATTTTGTTTATATAAAATATCTATATTTTCCCCCATTGGAAACATTTCTGGAATAGCGGTACTGTAAGGGTTAATCTTATGGGGCCATCCTGCCTATAGTAATGATAATGGTAATAATGATGAAGGACATGCCTATACAACGGGCCTGGATTCTACTTATCTTACTGTTGATTTTTTCATCTCCCTACAATCCCTCACAACAATGCAATGTCTAATTCTAATACCTCTGCTCAATATATACTTTCGTTTCCTCCCTCCAGTGCCTCGTATCAGGTGGATTTTTGGGTGGCTGTGGTTCTTGAGTGTGACGTTTGGTCTTGGATCGCCTCTCACACATTCACTCATCAGCACCCTCACATCATCAAGCCCCTCGGCATCGCCCCCTTCAGGTAGGTCTTACCCCAACGAAACCAAAGATTAGGGAAGTTTCACTGGCCACAAAATGTGGATATGTCATTTTTATATTCTTTGGTAGATTGATATTTCTTGTTATCTTCCTATAGTTTTATGGATTCTTAAATATAAATTTTTTGATAATTGTATATATTGTGATTTTTTTTTCGTTATGCATATTTTGCACGTACTTATAATTTTAATAATTTTTTTATAATCACAAATTTCCATTTTTTTAAAACTTTTTTGAAACAATGATGTTACGTATGTTTTTGTATACATTTTATATTTCAACTAGCCGCAAAGCCGCCCTCCGGGCGGACTTTTTGGCTAGCTCCTGCGGAGGGCTATTGGTGGGCCTTCGGCCCACCAAACACAGACTCTCCAGATAGCCCCTTCTAACTTTCCTGAAATCATGGATGTAGAAATGTATATATTAACGCCAACCCATTCACATCACCCCCAACCCATTCACTCACCCATTACCCATCACCCCCCACCCATTCACTCACCCATTACCCATCACCCCCCACCCATTCACTCACCCATTACCCATCACCACACACCCATTCACTCACCCATTACCCATCACCCCCCACCTATTCCCTCACCCATCACCCATCACCCCCAACCCATCACCCCCTACCCATTCACTCACCCATCACCCCACACCCATTACCCATCACCCCACCCATTCACTCACCCATTACCCATCACCCTACATCAAGGTTTCCTCAATTCTCGCAAACCCACTTTTTTTCTTCACAATTATCGCTAATAGGCTACTAAAAATAAAAATAAAATAAAAGTGATCGGATCATCCCATACATAAGTGGGCTTAAAATGTTCCCCTGGTTGACCCGGTTCCAAAAATGTGCCATATGATGGGATTCCGCCACGGGGGGCGGCACCTATCGCGGACACACACACACACACACACACAGACAGACACACACACTTGCGCTTATATTATTGATATACGTACAGTGTAATTTCTTTTATCCGACATTGTGAAATCTGTCAGCTCCCCGTATCCGGCATATTTTAGAAAAAATATGCAATTCATAATGAAAAAAATAAATAAAATATAAATAATTTTATATATACATACAATTCAAAATTCCCGTACGTGATTGTATCATAATGTTCCCGCCTCCGCTAGAGCGCAACTAGTCAGCCAACACTGGTTGTTTGTAGGGTACCTTTATAAGACTTTATCGTATACAGAGACCCTATTTGTTTGTGCACCACAAATTAAACAATGAATCAGGATTAGTACAATGACCGAAAACTAACCAAAATGTTTTAGTATCCCAGGTGAAATAGACAAGGGAAGTGGTGACAAGTTTGTTAACTAAGGAGACGAAGTTTAAGAGGACGTATGAAAAGGTACTACTATGCGTCAGAGGCAGAGGTGGACACCGCAAACGCAAATCCACTTCCGCAAACGCAAATCCGCAAACTTCAATCCTTAAGTTCCGCAACCGCAAGTCCGCAAATCTGCAAACCATTTATGTGATATTTTCTCTGCATATAGGAAAAATAGAAGTAAAACACTTTTTGGTAGTAGATTCATATATTATTTACTAAAGCACTTATGTCAACAATTATTGTTATATATATATACATGTATATATATATATATATATATATATATATATATATATATATATATATATATATATATATATATATATATATATATATATATATATATATATATGTATATATATATATATATATATATATATATATATATATATATATATATATATATATATATATATATATATATATATATATATATATTATTTTGTTCATACCTACCACTCAGCGACCCAAAGATGTTATAGCTCACATTTTACCTACCCCTCATTGTGACCACTCACTCAATATATATATATATATATATATATATATATATATATATATATATATATTTATATGATATCAGACAGGGGCGTTGGATCTTGAAACATTGGGGGCTGAGCCCAGCCTAGAGATCTTTAGATTTTTACCAGATAATGCTCAATATATACTATATAAGCAATGGCGGTCCTGGTTTGTGTGGCGCCCTGGGCGAACCCTAACTTCGGCGCCCCCCGCCCCCTTCTCTCCCTTCCTCTGTTACACACAAAAAAGGTAAAAATTCAACACTAAATATTTTTCCATCAAGATATTAGAAAAAAGAAAAAAAATCCGCATCATCTCAAATAATGCAACAATTATAAATAATATATATATAGAACCATAAATATACAACATAAATTCCAAAATAATGAAAATTAAACTTAAGTTATGTATACCAGCATAAAAACAAAAACAAACAAATAGAGAAAATTGTAATTTATACATGCAAATAAAATAGAGAAGCAAATTACTATAGATATGAATTATAACAATTGTAGAAGGCTCCTCATCCTGACTACGTAGTGCCAGAGGGTGCTCCAAAATATTTCAAAGTGCCCCTGAATTTTCAATGAAATAATAATATTATTCTGACTGAATATATTTTTTGCAAAATAAAATCACAATTGCACAATACATATCTCAACTCTCAGAATAGGAAGGAAACCATACAGCATATTTGGCTAATTGAAAGCATGGTATCCCACAAGACTCAACATATCACAAATAATACAAAATATTAGCATAATATAGACAAGGGGCGCACCCAGGTAGGGCGCCCATAGCCCTCTTTGTCAAGGGGGCTATGCCCCCTCCACCGAAATTGCCCTTCTTTTAAGAAATCAGAATATACCAACAGTCAGTTAAAAAAAATGGATCACATGAAGATCCACCACCCCAACTACACTTAGGGTGACTGATCTTCATGGGGGTGAGAGTGGTTTAATAACCCAGTTAGGTTAGGTTGCGTAACCAATGTCCAGGTTAGGTTAGTGAACTAGTGGGGGGGTCAGGAAGGGGGGCGCCCCCCAGTTAGGCCCTGATAATTTTGGTCAATATGGAGTATTGTCATATGTCAATAAATGGATAAAAGGTTGGCAAGACTGGGGTAGCGGATCTTCCGATAGTAAAATTGGGGTGGCAGATCTTCACGTAATCCTAAAAAAAATCATTTTCTATCAAATTCACATTTCAAATTAAAAAAATTCTGGTTCCAGCGATTTGACCACGTTACCTGCCCGTAAACACCTACCTTCAAGTGGTCGCACTAAATTATTCACGTAATGCCTTGGACAAGTATCTAACACTACCAAAACTATTGTTTCAGTAGTTGAAATAAGAAATTAGGCCTGAAAAGGGAATCAGCTGATGGCGGGTAAATTTACCATCCAGGGGCTAGCTAGAAATCTGGCGGGTATACTATACTGCTGGCGAAAAAAGATATTCCTGGGTGCGCCCCTGATTTAGAAGTCTTTTAAGTTAGCCTACAACATTGGAAAATTACCTTGCTGGGTTCAGAACAAAGGATAGTCAATACAAGCAAAGGAAACCATATTGATGTCACCTACCAATTCAGTAATGGGTTATAGAAGTTGTAATGGTTTTGTTGCAGGCTACACACACTTGCAAATTGCAATGATGTATGCATGCTATCACTGTTTGAATTATACAATGCTAGATGCTAATCGGACAAATTTCGTCCTATGTGTAATAGCACAGCAACACAGGCTAACAAACCATTGCGTTATACTAGCCTATTTTACTACACGCATCACATAACATACTGAGAGATGACATTGATGCTGCATACCTTTATCTCTTCCCTGTTTTTCCTCCTTCTTTTCATATTTTCCTAAACTGGGCACCTGATGGCTTATACCTTTTCTTATCCATTTGTTTTGGCACCGCACATCCCCCAATTATGTCAATTAAGACTGTAAAGGTTTTAGATTTTTACTGGGGGTTTTAAGTACTTAGACTTCACTTACCTCTCAATAATTAAATCACCTTCGGGTTCTTTGTTTGACTCACTATGAAGCTATCAGTCCAGGACTACATACAGGGTAAACAATAAACACTTGGTAAACACCTTATCTAGTTTATTTACAAGATCTACACATAACACAAATAGCACCCCCCAACACAAGATTCATCCACTCAATCACGCCCTAAATATCTTCCCTACATATGCCTATGATAGCCTACCGCTTCTGGTTATCTGGCTGGGGAATAGATATAAGGGGTTATGGATTATGATTATAAGAACCTGTAGCCTCGAGCCTGTGGTCCTCGTCGCGCACACACGTGGTCGACTTCCTGTCTAGCGACTCGCTCCTTGCTCCCAGCTTGCGTCTGCCTCTACCAAGCCCTCCTTCTCCTCGCGGTATGACTTGCCCTGCGTCTGTTAGCAGGAATCAAGCACCAGACACGCGGGGAACTGGAAGGAGGTGGCGAGAGTTCCAGAAGACGTCCTCGGCTGGGGGAGGTGTAGTCGTGGCCGTGACCTGTAACAGAGTGGGGGCAGGTCGCCCTGCCTCGACCTGGCTGCTCCAAGATGGCGGCTGGTGGCGCGTTGCCACTTCGGCTCATCTAAACATATTTTCTATACCCTGTTTCTTATTCTGCATGCCTGAATTCCTATCAGCCACCACATGCAATTTACTTCAGGTGTCTCTGCTAGCGCACCCTGCTACTCGTGGGGAGGCAACTATGAGCCTAAAACCCCTCCCACAGACTGGAATCCTTTCCCGCCACCAGAAAAACATTAACTGGCATCCGCCAGCGGGGACAACAGCCTGGCGCCAAGCGCAAATATGGGGACTGAATGCATATAAAATGTCTAGCCATTACAAAGACTAAGAGATTAGACTAAAGCCGCGTTTTTGTCGTCCAAGCACCGCCTTGGATTACGAATCCCAATCCAATAACACTTGCTGAAATGGGTGTTATACTACTTTGTGATATTGTTTGCAATGTTTTGCATTGATAATTATTTCGGTTCCTACCAAGCATGTTGTGTTTTTGTCGCAGAAACCAATCCTTTTTCAATTGCGACAAAAAACGTTCTTCGTATCCAAGACGGTGCTTGGACGACAAAAACACGGCTTTAATCTATGGAATAATCAAGCGACTCCAGGAAGCCGGACACGCTGCTCCAAAGCTCTACGCACAATCAGGTGATCGGCGATGCGCTCCACTTGCCGCCATTAGTTACAAGCATCTTTACATACACATAGTACACAAGTATACCCTCTTGCCTGTAAATATAATTTTTGTTAGAGTAGGGGGTCTCACCAATAAAGGTTGCACCGCTCGGGATTCGAACCCGGGACCCTCCGCATGCCGGGCGGCTGTGCTTCCCGTTACACCACGTGAACCTCCTAGTGACAACCCACACATCTCCCCCCTAAGGCTGCCTCCCGCAGGCCTGACCGGGGGAATGTGCATCCACGATCCTACTCACTGCGCCATGTAGGGGGTCTCACCAATAAAGGTTGCACCGCTCGGGATTCGAACCTGGGACCTTCCGCATGCCGGGCGGCTGTGCTTCCCGTTATACCACGGGAACCTCCTAGTGACAACCCACACAATTTTATATCTCCAAAAGTATTGATTTGCGACGAAACTTTATAGAGAAAATTTCTCAGAATCCAATAAGGTAAACAAAAACCATACTCCCAATTGTGTAGGGAATCTTGGTCCAAGAGTAGAATAATACCAAATTTGCTACTTCATGGCCACCCCGGAATAGATCTGTGTCCGACCTTGGTCCCCCCAGTCAAATCTTTCTGGCGTCGCCACTGCTACTATCTACAATATCAAGGCTCAAGCTAAGCTACTACGTGAATTTATGAAGGTGACTGACACTCCTAAGGCTGCATAATTTTTTTGTTTTGTTTTAAGTAGTTATGGATACAACTTGAGTATCCATAAAGTACACCTTCCCGTATCCGGAATTTTAATGTATCCGCCACACCCTTGGACCCGATGATGCCGGATGAAGGGAGTTCCACTGTAAAATTCTTATATTTAACATTTTTCAATATGTGTATATATTTTTTTCTTTTTTCTACCATTTCTATATTCTTTGAATTTTATATTTCCTGATTATTGCATACATATCAATTTTTTTCAAATGGTATCTGTATGTATATGTGTGGCTGATCCAATGTAACACATAAAAAAAATTAATGAAGAGGGGAAAATTACCGATTCTAGTTTTCACTTCTGCATAATAACTTATGTATGCGAAGTTTACTTTTATATGATCAGCTGTGGGCAAGGTTTGCGAGTAATTTTTTTTTAGGGAAGATGACAATAATAATTTAAGACTATTTTCTTTTCTTTATTGCAATAAATATATAGTGTTGCCTGCACAAGTGGCTTGCATTCACTAGTTGACTTGCTTTTGTGTTGCCCTCAGGATGCACACAGTATGCCATGGAACATCTTATTGGCTGTGGTTACACTTGTGCCAGGCTGTGGCTGTGTATTATCTGCGTCAGTGGTACTCATTGTGAGCCTCATGAGCACTCTCATAGACCACTGTATACCTGGACTGCGCACGGAATATCGGCCTGTCGCACAAGGGCCTGTAATTGGAGGGCCACTCGGAGTCATATATATATATATATATATATATATATATATATATATATATATATATATATATATATATATATATATATATATAAATATATATATATATATATATATATATATATATATATATATATATATATATATATATAAATATATATATATATATATTATATATATATATATATATATATATATATATATAATATAATATATATATATATATATATATATATATATATATATATATATATATATATATATATATATATATACGGATCATATAGACTGGTATAACAGTATATATGATATACTGTAATCTTCGTAAATGTTTGCTCTATACTATTATCAAATAAAAAAAACAGTAACACACGGTAAAGAAATGCCATTATGAGACTCTGAAGAAATATGCATTCACTTCAACTCTTCGCCATTTAAAACTTTGCGAGTCAACTTTTATCATGAAGGGTATCAATAGAAGCGCAATTTTATTAGCTTTCCATTGCTATATTTCGTTATCTGATAAATTAATTAGAACCATGCATAAATTAGCGTTAAATAAATAAATAAAATCATCAATCGGGTAATTTTTCCGATTGATGAGGTTATTTATTTAGTCAACGCTAATTTATACATGGTATTAATTCATTTATCAGAAAACGAAATATATAAGTAAATAAATAACATCATCAATCGGGAAAATTACCCGATTGATGATTTTATTTATTTAGTTAACGCTAATTTATGCATGTTTCTAATTCATTTATCATATAACGAAATATAGCAATGGAAAGCTAATACAATTGCGCTTCTATTAATACCCTTCATGATAAAAGTTGACTCGCAAAGTTTTAAATGGGGAAGAGTTAAGTGAATATGAAGTTCATGAATATTTCTTCATAGTCTCGTAATGGCATTTCTTTAGCGTGTTTTACTGTTTTTTATTTGACAATATTATATAACAAACATTTACGAAGATTACAGTATATCATATATACTGATAAACCAGTCTATATGATAGTCCATAGACCATTATATCTCTTTGTCGGGCGCCCCGCAGGCCCCTATGCAGCCCCGCAATTCAAAACATTGTCTCGTGCGCAGTCCAGGTATACAGTGGTCTATGGCGCTCTCTATGGCTCTCAGAATATACATAGTGATAATGAAAATAACAATAATATGATGATGATTACAAGAACATTGCATAATCTTCCCAGTATTTTATTTATTTATTTAGATTAGTTATTCAAACCCAAGACAGGTGTAGCTCTCTCAGTAAATGTGTTTTACTGAAGGGGTTTTCTTTAAAAAAAATAATTGAATATCACTGTTATGCGGGACGCTGGCGGCCGAGCTAATCAATATATAGATAAATAGATAAATAAATAGATAAATATATACATATATATATTATATATATATATATATATATATATATATATATATATATATATATATATATATATATATATATATATATATATATATATATATATATATATTATATACTGTATATATATAGATATTTAATATTATTATTATAATTTTATTTTATATATTCATTCCACCATGTATGTTTTACCAAATGAAATATGGAGTTCCTGCTTTGGGAATGACATCTTCTTTGCTTTTAGATCTAGTTGCTGCTGTAGTTCTTTTATATATCAGTTTTCTTTTCTCATTATCACATCTTATGGATTTTTATGTTCAGTTCATCATTCATTTTGGACATATAATATACACAAGTGCTGCCTTCCTGTCAGCAGAACATGAATAGCAGACAGAAACACATTTTGGAGAGGCAAAAACATGTGGGGCAGAAAATGAAGATGTGAAGCGCTACCTTTTCTGGCGTCCATCATATTTACAATGAACAAAGAAGAAAAAAGTGTAAGACCACAACAACGATACATATACGATAAATAAATTATTGGAAACTATTTGTTTGAAAATACAATTGTATAGGAAACAAAAAATAATAATCCATACATATTTGATGATGAGACAAAAGAAGAGGAAAGAAAAATAACTCAATACTCACAGTAAGAAAAAAGTGAACTGAACTAAGTAAACGTTCTACCCAATGAACGTGTTAGGATAATTACTTGTTTCCAGGATCTAGATTTAAGTTTAATCTTTATGGACTTTGGTTTATAAAGCCGCCTGATGATTTACTGATTATGGTTATGACTGTGGTGGAATGACATCTTGTTAAAGTCATCATGACAAATTTAGGAGTAGGTGTCAATCAATCAAATGAAGTACTCAAAGTTGGAGTCGAACTCGCAGAACCTTGCACAGAACCCGTCAGATGCCTTTGAAACTTTGGTACAACGTTTTGGTTTTGGTGGGGGAGAAATGCCCATATACGTACTCACTATGCTATTATAGAATGAAAAATTAAAGGTTCAGAGTCAGACACACAAGAAACTGCTTAAGAGTCAGGTGTTTTGGGTATCGACTCCAATTTTCATATCAGCTAAACCAAGTAATGTGACCAAACGCCACAAACGTAACGATCCACAGTGTTACACGAAGGACGATAAAGCCTCTGTATGTGCTGAAGCGCGCTTACTTTGGGAAAAGGAGGGAGATATTGAGGCAGTAAGGTAATGGAGGACTTGTGGTGGGCAGCCAGTGTACAAAAATGAAGGAGTTGATAATGTGTCACTGCGCATCTAACTAACCACAGGAAGAAGATGGTTCAGCTGCTCCACAAGACATGGGAATGAAAACTCAGAATCTCAACATGCTATTGATATTACCAGTGTTTGCGATCCTTCCCCATGCCATTAACCTCGATATAATGGGTCTTATGGTAGTGATTCATTAATATTTTACTAACATTGTTCTTTATCCTTTTCCATCCCATTGACCATGTTATAATGGGTCTTATGGTAGTTTTATGCTAATGTTTTGTTCAGGTGGCTTTTTTCTTCTTTAATTAACCACTTAATGGCAGATGCCCTGAACCTTGATATTTGTTGACTGCTCATTAGATTGATTATCATAATAGTAATACTAGGACAGTACTCATGTAAATTGTACTTTGTCACTTTGCAGTTTTAATGTGTACTTGTGTATTTGTGCAGGTGTGCAGGGTACTGGCAGCAGCTCACACACCAGCAATCCTCCACCACGCTCACCTACCCACAACACAAACAATGTCGACCAGTGTGAGCTTCAGGTGTTTGTGAGGCCAGACCCTCACCCTGTGATCATTGACTACGAGCTTGTAAGGAAACACCCACAACCCAGCTGCAACACAGCACAACCCAGTGAGTGGTGATGTGTGCAAGGGGAGAGACTGTGAGCACAGGTAGGTAGGATGTGTGGGAGTTACAGGGAAGATATAACTCTTCTTGGCTTATTTATCACGGCATGGAGGATCAACAGGTTTGAAAGAGGTCGCTCAGATACAATGGGTTCGCCAGTCAACCCCAAGAACATCAAGACAGAACCATGGTCAATGAGGGGACTAGTTACATACGTGTGCCCATGCAGAATAGCAGAAGAAATAGTACCAGTCTAACCACAACTCCTAAGAACATCTATAATAGTTCAAACTTAATACATAAAGGAGCAAAAATGTCATGTTCTATCAATCTACAAAATCATAAACAACATCATGCCAAGTGGCAGTTATGTATCAAATTTTTCCTCATCCTCCATCATATACAGACTTGGGGCTGTTTGATTTCCTGGCTTTTAACTTGGGTTAAACAACCAGGGTAGATCAAGAAGTAACGGATTCAAGCTAGAAAAGCCCAGATTTAAAAAAGAAATAGGACAAAACTGGTTCACAAATATGGTGGTAAATGATTGGAATGGACTCATTAGACAGGTAGTTAGTGCGGAGTTATTAGAGAACTTTAAAAGGAGGCTAGATCATTTCATGGATGGGGATGAAAAGTGGATGTAGGTAGTATTAAGTAACAGGAACTACATCGTGTAGGTCTCGGGGCACCGTCTCGCGGCCTCTTGTAGCTTCCTTATTTTCTTATGTTCTTATGTTCTTTTCATCTATTCAAACTAAAATATGACGATGTCTAAGACTGTTTGTGGACGACACTACTATTAGCAGAGAGTGAAAAAGATTCACAAAAATAGTAAATGAGTTCAGAAATTCAGTACTGTTTGTGTGAGGAGAAACTCTAAAGATAATGTTGGTAACAGTAAATTAATGATATTTGAAAAAAAATACGTAGCCAAGAAACAGGCTTTCAGTGTAGTCTAGATTAAACTATATGTATTTCACACAACTTTTGTCCAACGTCTTCAACTGCCTTCCTCTTACTGTTTTCAATTACTTATTTTAAATTTCTTTAAACACTCAATATATTTTCTCTCTTCCTTTTAACTGCACTGGGATATTCCTCTGCATATATGTCATGAAGGTGTCCTTTATCTTTCTAACTGCTTCTTTAGCCTCACCTTTCCACCATGCATTGCCTTTTTTTTTTTTACCTTCACTATAGTGCCAATAGTACTCCTTTGAATACATGTATCTTTTCTTGAAGGATCAAATAGTGGAAATTAGTTATCTGTGGGAAGGATGTTGTGTGAGCAGAATGGTAGGAGTAATGATAGTGTAAATGGAAGATTTGGTATGACTAGTAAGGGAGAGGGAGTAAGTAACCTGTGGAGTGGTGGAAATGGTAGGGAGCAGCAGTCTGAGATGGTTTGGACACCCGAAGAGGTTGGATGAGTATGAGATGACAAGAAAAATATATATGAGTAGAATAGATGCTGAAGTGTGAGAGGAAGACCCTATGTTATAATATGGGGATATAGAGTGATAGAGTACGTATGTGAGTGATCGAGGGAATGTAAGAATGAGAAAATAATTATGATAATGGGGTACATGGATAGGTGCAAATGGAGACACTTCTGCCATGGCTACCCGGCTCCTTGAAGAAGCTCCAAGGAACAGGCGTCAGTGTACACTAGACTAGACTAAGACTGATCCCTGTGACTGTGACATTTCACTTGCCATGCAATTCCTTGGTATTTGTATGTAACTACCTTTTAGCAAGATTTTTCTGTGTATGCATTTCATTTACTTTCCACCAAGGCCTTAATACTTTGGCACAGGGCATGCACTATGCATACACATTTTGTGCGCTTGGATTTTATTGTATTTTATTTTTATTTTGGGTCATTTTCAAAATTTAGTATAGAGGAACTCATTCTTGGTGGATCATAGAACTGCAGGATTTCTTTTGCCTCCTAACTTATTTCCTGAACTTATATTAATTAATCTTTGCTGTTCCCTCTCCCATCTCCACATTACTCTCGGCTTCTTAACTGCCTTTAACACTCCCTCTCCTGCTTTATTACTTCAGTCTCTTCTCCGCAAAATGCATTTTTCATCACCCATTTGCATGTGTATATGTGTGTTTATTTTGTTCATATAGAGGTACTGAGAGTAGGATACTCGATATACATGTTGTAGGCCCACAAGTTACTTGGGAATGACTGCTGAGCGTCACTATTGGATTAGATTCCTTAGGTTTTTTATTGGTGTGAATAATCAAAGGTGGGCATCGCAATATTTTTCCAATTCCGCTATCGCAATTCCGAACTGCACCAGTCCGCAATCGCAATTCCGCAATTTTCTTCAGATAAGCCTTTTCGCAATCGCAATTCCGCAATTCCGCAAACTAATTTTGACGCCTACAATTAAAACAAAACACCTACAATTAAAACAAAAAATGTTTCTAGACTCTTAAACATCTCTAGACTCTTAAACACCTACAATTAAAAAAAAAATGTCTCTAGACTCTTTATTAGTGTTTAATACTTCTGTATTCCTATTCTGTTTCTGTCTATACTTGGTACTTGTCCTTCACAATTAAGTCTTTGTCTCTTTTAGTGTTTTTCTTTACTTTTACACTTCGCAGTCTACTGGCTAGTAATCACTAATCTAAGTAATCTACTAATCTTCCTCCCCCTCCTCCTCCTCCTCCCACTTCTTCTGGTTCAGCATGTGGAGGTTGCCCTTCAAGAACACAAGCTTCTCAAAGTTGTTGGCGGTCAGCGCTGACCTCATCGGCCTCAGGATGTCAGACCCCATGCTGAACAGCCTCTCCACAGTCGCGGAGGAGGGCACAGGGGTGTTGTATTTGATGAACAGATCCACCCAGGCAGTCTTGGCAGTGTCGTCTCCACCATATTTGGCGGGAACTTATATTCATGCGGGCACTTTGAAGGTGGTGACCGTCACAATTATTGCGATTGCGTTTCAAAATTTTGGCGGTCCGCAACCCGCAATTCCGCAATTTTTTCAGCCATTTGCAATTGCGCAATTCCGCAACCGAATTACCCATTCCGCAAGTTGCGAACTGCGGAATTGCGGACTAAAATTGCGGAATGCCCACCTCTGGTGAATATCCATCTTCATTGCCTTTCCTTGCATGAATTTACAGGAAGTAGCGTATTTACAAAACCTGTCTGTGAATTACTGAAGTATTTTCATATAAACTCGACTCTGTTATGCCCTTTCTTCTCAGTTATTATGCAGATAGATAGTTTGGGGAATGGCAAAGGAATTAAATTAACCTAACATGTTTTCCTAGATGTAGTCACTGATGGATTTTGCACTTACAGTCTTCATCCCGTGGTATTACTGTAATGGCACCTACACAGGAGACCAAGTCATATATTTGGTAAGTTGATGCAGCAGCATTTCAGGAGATACAGTAATGCTATTCCCAACAGATTTCACTATTCATTTTTATTACATAAGGCTTCTATTAGTAAAGATGAGATCCCTCAATGACTAGATGTGCTGCAATACACAATGAGCAGTGCTGGCTGCGGGATGCTTTGGTGCCTCTTCTTCCCGCATCAGTGAAAGTCAGTTGCCATCGGTAATTGTTTAATAGAATGAATATATAATTAATATCTGCCGGCCTTGATATGTTTTCTATGTAATTTCTGTTTCAGCATGTAGTGGGGATACTGTTAATTGGAAACCAAAAAATAATATTTGTTTTCACTGGAGACCAGTAGAAAGGTGCATTGAGAAGTAGCCTACGTATAGTCCAAGAGTTTTAGTTAAAACCCAGAAATCTTGGCGAACAAGCTGAAACTTTCAGGGTAGGTCCCAAAAAATGTGTAGAATCACATACTAAAAGTCCTCATAAATGCCATTGGTGCTTTTCTCAATATCCAAGATGGCGTCCAAAATGGCCGCTGTTTCAATATTTCTAAATAACTTCGCTTCTAGACAGATTAAACGCGAACAAAGTGTCCGAATATATATTTTAAGGTACTGGGAACGCAATATATTATTTGTAGGTTACACACACTGGCAATATTTAATATGATACCCAAATCAGAGGGCAAACTTTGCTTAAACTACCGTATTTTCTACAACTTTGCTTCCAAGCAAGATATAAAAAACAAATGACAGTCATACATAACTAATTTTGCTTTGTTCTCATCTTAGTATTATGCACACAGCAAATAAGTGCACACTTTGTTACATTGTTTCAGTAGTATTGGAATCCGTCATCCAGTGTTGTGTCTTCAGCACTCATGTTCATGACATTGACTCGAAGTCATCATCGTTGACATCTAACATCGGTGCTGTATTGGTGCAATATTGACCGCTACATTTCCTCCACATCGACGTACTATATAACCCAAGTTTTTTGCAGCTACAAGTCATGGTGTTGCACCTATCCTGTTTGCATCCACATGACACCATGTTAACCCGCTGGACCCCAGCGACGCACGTGATGCGTCAGGTATGTATGTAACGCCCAGTCCCAGCGACGCAACATGTGCGTCCGCCATTTAAAAATCTGTTACGCGGGTTCTATGGCAAGGAATGACCTGAAAATGGTATGGGGCACTGCTTGATATGTGGGGCAATAGTGGCGGTACCCGGCAGCTGCGTGGGTTCGCCGCGCGGGTATGGGTGGGTGGATTAGAAGCACGAGCTTATCCACCTTTTTCGCCGGGACTTTGGTCTGTATTTACTCCGGTCGTATGGTACCTAGTGGCTTGAAATTTGTGTGTGATACTTGTAAGTGTGTTGTCAATACGTAGTGATACTCGGCAACCCCTTCGGTTCTTCGGGCCTATCTCTGGTGTAAGGGAGCGTGATAAAATCACTATACCCGCTTATCGCACACGACTTTAGACCTTATTTACTCCTGTTCTATGGTAGCTATTGACTTCAGATTGGTATGGGATATGCCTTATATACGTGGCAACCCTCAAGTATAGGCTTGGAAGTCCTGTTTGTAGAGTGTGGGAGTGGCTGGGTCTGCGTGTGTACGTGTGTAATCAATCAATCATTGGGGGCATACGCCGGGGGGCGCGTCGCCTCGCCCACCCTACGACGCCACTCCCAGGGGTCACCACGCGCTAGTTCCCATGCAGGCTCCTTTCCCATACCAAGCAGCTCTCGACAAGAAACATCAACTTGCCCCAGCCACGAGTCTTGTGAGCGCCCCCTTGGCCTCCTCCACGCCGGATTGTCTCTTACAGATACAACCCGATGGGAAGGATCGGTTTCAGGGTAGCGTGTCACATGCCCATATAGCCGAAGTTGGCGCTGACGGACTATGCAGGTAATAGGCCTCGATTCAGTCTCACGGTGCAATCGCTGATTTGACACGTAATCATCCCAGCGATACCCCATGATTCTGCGAAGACACTTATTACCAAAGGCATTGATTCGTCTCTTCAAGTCACTATTTAGTGTCCATGTCTCACAACCATAGAGTAAGACAGGGATCACAAGCGACTTGAAGATCCGGATCTTTGTCCTTCTGCACAGGTACCGACTACGCCAAATACTCCCGCTGAGCGAGTCCATAATACCGTGGGCTATGCCAATCCGCCGTAAGACTTCTTGACGTGACCCGCCGTCATTATGGACTGCGCTACCAAGGTATGTAAAACTTTCCAAGATCTCAATGTCCTCGCCACACGCATGAACAGACTGTACTGCTTCATCTAGTACGTCTCCAAACACCTGGACCTTGGTCTTGAGCCAGGAGACCTCAAGTCCCAAAGGCTTTGCCTCCTCGTGCAACGCCTCGAGAGCCATCACCAGGACATCCAGCGACTCAGCAAAGATTACTGCATCATCGGCAAAAACAAGATCAGTGATCTTGGTGTTGCCGACGGATGCTCCACCATCACTTTGATCTACAACCTTGTCCAATACCCAGTCCATACAAGCGTTGAAAAGTGATGGGGCAAGGACGCACCCTTGCCTCACTCCTGTATTCACAGGAAAGAAGCTGGATACACCTACCCCACACTTCACAGCACTCTCAGTCCCAGAATACAGACCAGTTATCAAACCAGTAGTCCTTGTAGGAATCCCTCGAAGTCGCAGAAGATCCCAAAGTGACTCACGATGCACTGAGTCAAACGCCTTCTTGAGATCAACATAGGCTGCAAGCATCCCCTGTCGAAACTCACGTGTGTAATGCTGGGGTACAAATCCACCATGGTCGCCCGTCTCCATGGTTACCGGGACGCTAGGGCAAACTGCCACTCGTCCTTATTTATAAATCTTTACTATGTCCACTTATCACACTTGAAATTGTCTTATTATGACATTATGTGATACATACGTGGTATATATGAACTATGAAGGCACACATGATGCTCTGGTGGTGTGAAAATAACCGCCACCCGAAAACTGGACGCATCGTACATCTGCAATGCTGCGGGCTCAGCTGAGGGCTAGGCGCGCAGGAACCTTGAATTCGGGCCGGAATCAGTTGATGGCTGAGGGTGCCCCACCCCCCTTAGAACCTCCATTTTTCGATGTGAGTGATATTTTTTGTTTTCTTAATTTTTCCCCTTTTTAATAATAATAATAAAAAAACCCGCAAAATCAGCTGGGCTGTGGGTGTACTTTTTATTATATTTAGCTGGTACTCAGCGGGGTAAGTAAGGTGTCGGGTGCAAATATATGTTTCTATGGGCACGATAATTCCATCTTGTGACCACCATCCCCATTCTGTTGGAGGTAGACTATTGTCCATCCATTCTTGAACAGTATAATACGTGTGGTATAAATGCTGCTTTGCAACAGCGCTCGTTGAAAGTAAGCTGGCTAGTTGAAATGATGAACTCAAGAAACTTCGACCTATGGCCCGTTTGTACGCGATGTGTCGGAATTCATCTAGGAATTCAACGTTGCTCGCACCACACAGCTTCACGATGAAGGTTTCAATAACCCTTTTTCACGTCATCATGGGTGCTTCCTTGGTTGGTAAAGGTATCCAGCATTTCGTATTCGCTTCGTGTGGACCATGTTAAAGGCGTTATGCTTGCCCTGCCGATAGATTGCAGACACCGTATCACAGCCAGTCACAGCATGATGGAAGAGGAGGTGGTGTCTGGTATCTCCTACAGCATTCTGAATTTCCTGAATGTTGAAGGCGGTTACAGGATTGAAGGAACATAGCATGAAGATATATGTAGTAGTGCTTGCTCGGGCCACTAGCATGACGAGTAGATCCGTGTCTGTGCCAACAATACCAACTAGCCGGTTCTTCAACTCAGCTACAGCTAGTGCTGTTAAAACAATCAGCATGTCTGCGTCTGCATCTGCTTGTTTGACATATATGCCAACCAATCGCATTTTTTCACGAAGACTTTGTATCAGTCTCTTCTTGTTCTTAATGATTTCTAGAAATGGTGTTTGAGTTGTAATGGTTGGCGTGTCATCTTCGAACATGATATCACTAGCTGTGCACTTCTGAGCTCTCCGTCCCTGTTCAGCTACCTTTGTTGAGGTCGGGTTTTCATACCCATCAAACACCACAGTCAACTCAGCTCCATAATGCTTTAAGATGTAAGCAATGTAGGCCTGGCATACATTAGCATAGGTGGACTGCTGAGGCCAAACAACTGAGTGAAGAAGGTGACCACCATCCAAGACATACAGACAATAATTATTATCTGGCAGGGTTGTATGGCTGGGTGAATGACTTCAACACAAGACTCAAGGAACTCTTCACTGGATTCCGCATAACACATTGTTTAGGACACATGTGATTTTGTTGAACAGTAGAGTTGAATTAACTTCTACCTGCTGTCCCCTCACTTTTATCAACTCCTTTGCTCCGATTGTCTTCACTTTGTCATTACGGCGTAGTGTTATGTCTGTGAACTTCTTTCCTGACATTTTTGATGCTAATGTCTGGCCGATTTCTACCGCATTATCACAGTTTACAGATGCATCTCCAACAACTCCAGTAGACAGAGACACCAGCCGATCAGATTGATAGCCAGCAAACGGTGGGTGTGTTTGCAGCAATCCGATAAAAACATGGCGGTCCGCGTTATCCCTTGACTGGACACTTTGCCGCAAATCTTTGTGTTGTTCTGATGTACCAGTGTGAACTCCTGTAAACTGCACCCCCGGAATAATCAGGGGGTGTACTACTACATATTTTAAGGCAGGCATTCGGCTTCATGTATGTTTTCTCAGGGATGCTTCCAAAGGCTTCACTTTGCGCTTGATTGGTAGGGTATCCGTAGTTCCAGGTGGAGTTACACAAGCAATACCACCCATACTATGGAAGGCATTGTGACCACTAACAGTAGCTACATAATTGAAATCTGCATTGTCGACGACAAACTGTGTGAAACCATTCAAGTGATAAGATGGTTCATCTGTCATGTCATGAGGGCATGTTCAAACCTCTGGACCTCCTTGTAGTCAGCTGCAAAACTCAAACTACTCAAGATGTTGATCAGCTCACGGGAAGCGTACTTGCAATGAATGTACACATCTATTGTTAGGAGGAGAGGTGAAATGAAGGATCGCGGTCGGCTTGCTGAAATTATTGCATGGGTTATGGCTGTACATTTTCTTTGTGAGACTTTGTGATTTCCACCCTTGGCATCCACGACTTTATCCAAGAAGCGTTTCAAAGAACTGGGTATCAGTGTCTCTCCATTGTTGGTTGTTTCAAGTGGTGTGAATTCGCCATTCGACATTTCTGAAATAAACACGGCTCCATCTGCCACACGTACGATATAATTATATAGTTTGGTGAAGCAATCACAAACACGATAGCTGTTTAAACTTCCTCAAGAAGGCACATGTGAGGTGGAGGATCTGGTTTTTTTTCCCGAGGCCTGGCAAGGCCTCCGGTGTTCTAGGAAGTCTTGTGCCTGGGGCAGCCACATGGTTTGTTTACAAATTACACGAGAGACTTGTCGTACACTACTCTGGCAGCAATTATAAGAATATGGTTATAGTTGTTCATTTATGAATTAATCTAAATTTATACCATGACATAATGATATATTGATTAAATAAGACGTTTACCGAATCAGGATTTGTATGTACTTGCAAGTTGATTTTATGAAGAAAGTAGTTTACTATTGTACGCATATATTTTCATTTTCTATACATCCTGGACACCAATGTCACATATTTTAAATGAATTTGAATAATCATTTGATTTGAAAAAACTATATAGAAGCATGTAAAAAAAATTCTATGAAGTCCTCAAAACATGTATATTTGAGTGAGATTCACAGGCTCTAACGGGATCATAAAACTCAGTGCAGTGGCCTATTGTAGTCATGATCCACAAGAAGCTGATTGTGGCCTTGATCCACAAGAAGCTGATTGTGGCCTTGATCCACAAGAAGCTGATTGTGGCCATAATCAGTGGCGTACCGAAGGGGGGGGGGGGGCATGGCCGCATGTCCCCTTCTGCAAAGAATAAATAATAATAAATAAATATATTGATTAAAGAAAACATGAAATTTTTTGACTTTTGTTGTTAATTGTTAATGTGAATGGTTTAAATAGTTCTAAAAAGCTATCAAAAGGGTGTATGAACCCAAAACAAAACAAGACTGCGGAACACTTTGCTTAAGGCAGTGGTTCAAGCAAGAAACTCCCTTATGATTAAAATATTGCTCAGTGAACAAAAGGTTTGGAGAGACGAAAATAAGTACCTAGTTCAAAACATTTGTACTATAAGCAGATGAATGCGCTAATGATTTACAAGTGTTTGTGTGTGCATCACATGATGTGATCTCAAGCCTCTACAGCCTCAATATTCACCTAAAAGTTTGTGTCTTTACAGAATGATGGATCAAGCTACTGTATGCATAAAAAAGGCTCATTCAAGCTGAAATACAAGGATGTGGAGACCCGTTGCTTCCACCTAAGTGGCCTTGAACTGAAGCACGATGATCTCATCATTATGTGAGTGATGGCAGCTGTGAGGTGGTGATGGTGTCTGTGTGAGTGATGACAGCTGTGAGGTGGTGATGGTGAGGGGAGGAGGGAAGGCATGCAGTTAGCAAGTTCAGAAGAGCAGTGAGCATAAAAATAACGGTAAAACATTGCAAAAGAAGCAACAATGCGGCGGTGATGTAAATATTGGAGACAGTCAGTTATAGGAAGGGAGTTGATGAGACGAGAAGTTTTTGACTCAACCCTGTTTAGGATAGTTGTATGAGTGGATCCCTTCTAAACATGTGATACATACTCCAGACATGGGCGGATAAGGCCCCTATACAGAGCAAGCAACTGGGAGGGAAAAAAAAATGAAATGGACACAGACGTAAGTACTCCGTAGTGTAGGGGTAGCACGCTCGGTTCACAACCGAGAAGGCCCGGGTTCGATCCCCGGGCGGAGCGGAAACAGTTGGGTTGTTTCCTTAAAACCCGAGCCCCTGTCCACCCAGCAGTGAATGGGTACCGGGTGTTAGCCGGGTGTTTGTAGCCCGCCTCCCGGGGTGCTGGCTTCGGCCAACACTAAAAGCACTAGCAGACAGCTCTCTAGGGGTAGTCTGAGAGAGAGCTGTCTGGTTACAGTAGAGATCCATCTCAGCTGCGTCGATAACTGACGAAATTCTTCAAACATCAAACATCAGACACCACAGGACATCTAACTTCTTAGAAGCTGTTTTAGCAAGAGATGAGGTGGGACATTTCCAGTTCAGATTTTTAGTAAAGGATAGTTCAAGAATGTTAATTGTAGAAGAGGGAGACAGTTGAGTGTTATTGAAGAGGAGAGGAAAGTTGTTTGGAAAGTTATGTCGAGTAGATAGATGAAGAAATTGGGTTTATGAAGCATTGAACAAAACATGGTTTGCTTAGCCCCAATCAGAAATTATAAAATGGTCAGAGTTTAGGCGCTCTGTGGCATCTCTCCGTGAGTCCCTTAGTTCCTATTGAGTTGGACGCCTAATATAATGAACGACGTTGAAAAATGTAGGTTAGAATCATCAGCGTAGGAGTGGATAGAGCATTGAGTTAGACTTAGAAGATCATTAATGAATAATAGAAAGAGAGTGGCCGATAAGACAGAACCCTGAGGAATACCACTATTGATAGACTTAGGAGAAGAACAATGCCCGTCTACATTAGCTGATATAGAACGGTTAGAAAGGCAACTTAAAATGTAGGTGCAGAGTGAGGGATAGAAACCGAATGAGGGTAGTTTAGAAATTAATTATTTGTGCCAGACTCAACATTTTTTGATATGTCAAGGGCAACAGCAAGAGTTCCACTGAAGCCCCAAAAGGAGGATGACCAAGATTCAGTTCGTTAAGCTAGAAGGTCGCCAGTAGATCGCCCTTTACGGAAACCGTACTGACGATCAGATAAAAGATTGTGAGCAGATAGATGCCTAAGAATGTTTTCAGTAGGTATAAATTCAAAAGCTTTAGAAAGACAGGAAGGCAAAGCTATAGGACGGTAGTTTGAAGGAATAGAACGGTCACCCTTCTTAGAGACAAGTTGAGTGTGAGCAAACTTCTAGCAAGAAGGTAAAGTGGAAGTGGCAGGTAGAAAAAGACGGAAAAGTTTGACCAGCACAGAAGTACAATTTTTGAGAACAATAGGAGGAACTCTGTCAGGACCATAAACTTTCCGATGATCTAAGCCAGAAAAGGCAAAAGAAACCTCATTACAAAGGATCTTAATAACAGGTATAACATCGTCAAAGGATGGAAGAGAAGGAGGCCTTCATCAACCAGAGTGGAATTTTTTGCAAATGTTTGAGCAAAGAATTCAGCTTTAGAAATAGATGAGAAGCCATCTGGGAGAAGCATAGGAGGGAAAGATGAAGAAGAAAAATTGTTAGAGATGTTATTTGCTAGATGCCAGAAGTTACAAGAGGAGTTTGATTTTGAATTTTTTTTGACAATATCTATGAATGAAGGAGTTTTTGGTAAGGCGGCGTCACACTAGCACTTTTCCGTCTATTTTTTCCAGCAACTTTCTAAAAACTAACAATTTTTTGACTGCAAGCCGTCACACACACAATCGTTTGCCTGCACTACCAGTCAGCTGTTCCTGCGACTGTAAATAAACATGGCTCCGACGCCAGGGCAGGCTAGAGTACTTACCTTAGGGCAGGCTATCGCTGGTATACACTTAATTATGTGTATTATCAATCGTAGACGCGCCAAACAAGTTAAAATACATACACATATATACATAAAAACAGTAATAGATGAGCGGGCATCAGCCCGCCGCTGGAGCCGCAGCAACAGTCAGGTCACAGGTGGGCGGGGCGTGAGGTCACTCCCGCTCCTTATTTATGAGAAATTCTTCTGAACTACGTGTCCACAGCATTTCGTCTATAATTACAAGTTGAAGTCTTGAAGAGTGAGAAACGATTTTTGAGTGTGTCTTGAAAAATATACACAACAATCGAGTCATGCGAGAGACTGTTGGCTGTTTTATAAAACTGGGTGTTAAATGTATCCACATGTGCAATAGTCACTTGAATATTTTTCATACTTTCAAATGTATTGAATTATATTTTGCAAAAAAATCCTGATTTATATCGAATATCTTTAAAGTAATCACTATGGATTTTGATTTGACTGAAAGTTGTCTTCAACTTTCCATATGAAGACGATCACGATCGTCTGACTCAGACTGACTGATTCAGACGGACTAACTAGTCAGAGCGAGAAAAAGCCAACGGAGATCGTCTAACTAGACGGAAAAAGTGCTAGTGTGACGCCACCTTTAGTTGAAGAAAAGAGTTGGCATGATTACGGGCATAAGTATAGAGGGCATGAGTTTCAGGAGATGGATGCTTACGTTACCGTCTGTGAGCCGCCTCTCTATCTTAGAGAGCATGAGAACAAACAGAGTTAAACCAAGATTGACGGGCTTTAAGATTAGAGAAAGTGTGTGGAATGTACGCCTCCATGCCAAAGACAATGACCTCAGTTATGCGCTCTGCACAAAGGGATGGATCTCTGCATGGAAGCAATAATCATTCCGTGGAAAATCAGAGTAGTACTGCCTTAGGTCTTCCTACTTAGCTGAGTTGAAGTGCCAGAAGCACCTCCACTTAGGTGGGTCCTGGGCAATCACCGAAGCGATAGAACAGGTTGCAGAAATAAGATTGTGATCGGAAGAACCCAGCGGAGAAAATAGCTTCACAGAGTAAGCAGAAGTGTTTGAGGTGAGGAAAAGATCAAGAATGTTGGGCGTGTCTCCAAGGTCAGGAATACGGGTAGGGTGCTGCACCAGCTGCTCTAGGTCTTGAAGGATAGAAAAGTTGTAGGCTTGTTAATGTCTGATATTGTGTGATGGCTAGGCTTACGCAGCATGAGAGCAATATGAATTATGTACACTAGAATTAATCACACTTCATATTTGTGATAAAATGACACCCTGATGACATAAGACATGTAAAATGTAATACGTACACCAATAATTGAGTCAATAATTACTTAAATTATGCGAAGTCTATTGGCGTCTTTAAAAGGAGTCTGGATAAATTCATGGATGGGGAAGAGAGGTGGATATAATAGGAGTATAATAAGACAGTATGGTTACTTTTTGGAAAGGGGGGGTTTCGGGGGGGTGCGGGGGTATTATTGATTTCGGGGGGGTGAGAATCACCTACGACAACCAGGTTACTTTTTATAAAGTTGGGGTTTCGGGGGGGTGAGGGGGTATTATTGATGTGGGGGGGTGTGAGGGGGTATTATTGATTTCGGGGTGGGTGAGAATGACCTATGTCAGTTTTGGTTAAAAATGGAAGTGGTGATTGTGGTGGAGAGGAAGCAGCTGTAGAGGATATTGGGGGGTATTGGGGAGAGAGAGAGAGAGAGAGAGAGAGAGAGAGAGAGAGAGAGAGAGAGAGAGAGAGAGAGAGAGAGAGAGAGAGAGAGAGAGAGAGAGAGAGAGAGAGAGAGAGAGATTATTTTCAATCGATGCCGCGGTTGCCATCGTATCATTTATAGTGTCTTATTGCCTCACATTACGTATCGTCTATAATAACAATAATAATAATAATAATAATAATAATAATAATAATAATAATAATAATAGTCTATGCCCTCACAGATTTCAAGAAACACCATGAGTGCTATTCATATTGTGACGTTATAAATATTAATTGTTTGCAGGTGCATAAATATGCTTGTAACATGTAAAAATAAATGGATAGCTTGTATAATCTCCAATCTTCCAAACATAAGAACATAAATAAGGAAGCTACAAGTCGAGCGACAAAAATTATTAGCATTGGTTACGGATTAATAAAAAAAAAAAATTGAAAGTCGTTTTAATGAAAAAAATATATATCCTGGTGTTTTTTCAGTCTCATAAATTATAAATATTAATAATAATAATAAAAATCCATATCATCTGTCGTACAAGTACCCACTCACTGTACGTAGCGTCTATAATAATAGTCTATAATAATAGTAATAATAATAATAATAATAGTCTATGTCCGAATACATCTTAATACGCCTGCGAGCGTGCAAGCTCCCATGCAAGGACGCGCGCGTCAGGAAGAACGTGCGCGTCCTGGGACGTTTGCGCTGCATTGTACTTGCATGCAATGAATGCCTCGTGTAAAAGGTCCCATTGAACGTTAAAAAACGCCGCGCACGCGCATACGGGAACGCCCGTGTGACGGCGGCCTGTGATGTTATTACGCGCGAACGCGAAGCGCTCGAGAGTCCTCCGGGATTTTTCTCACATCTAGCGTACGACCCAACCCGACCCGACCCGACCCGACCCGACCTGACCCGACCCGACCCGACCCGACCCAACCCGACCCGACCGACCGTCACGCTTTCAATATTTTGGGAATCCCGATTGACAAGCGGTCTTCGATATGATTCAAATAAGGGCCTACCGACAAAAATTTCCTGGTTATGGGGTTTCGCTCGTCCTTCGCCGATTAACAGGTATTATATTCATTGTTTTGGTCGTAGAAAAATATGACTACTCGGATCGCTTATAATAACCTCAAATTCTTGTTTCTATTACTCAAAAGTATAGTAAACAAAAAAAATATTATTAATTTCTTCACTTATCAGTTAATATTGATTGAATGTAAAAAAAAAAAATATGCTAGTGCTTTTCAAGTCTCATAAATTATATAATTATAATTATATAATTTATGAGACTTGAAAAGCACTAGCATATTTTTTTTTTTTTACATTCAATCAATATTAACTGATAAGTGAAGAAATTAATAATATTTTTTTTGTTTACTATACTTTTGAGTAATAGAAACAAGAATTTGAGGTTATCAATACAATATCAATTATCAATACTATCCCTAACATAACAAAAAAAATTCGTGGATGGATGAAATATATTACAACATTTTTTTTTTTCGTATCTTTCAGAATCTTAACATTGCGCATATTATAAAAAAAACATGTATACGGCTATAAATAAAAAAATAATGAAGCTGCCATCAGCCGCAGTATTACAACGCTTATATACTTTAAAAAAGAAGAAAGAAAAAAGACCTTATGTCACCATAATCAGTAACTCGATAGCACAATTGATGGAAAAGCCAACCGCTGCTATTGATATGCTCCAAAGTTGACGCGCAAAATTTCAGAAGGACGACGAGTTTATTGAAGTTCATGCGAGAAGTCTCATAATGGCATTCAGTAATACCAACAAAAATACAAACTGTAACGCCATAGCACAATCTAATCGCTGAATGAATGTCCTGGTAAAAAAAAGTTAGTCTCATTCTCCTATTATTTACTATTATTTTATGCATTTTATCCTAAATACCTTTTTTTGTATATTGCCTGGTAAAAAAAAACCATCTCTCATTCGCTATAGACTTATTATTTTCTTCATTATATCTGTTACTATATAGCTTTTTTATATATTTCCTTATAAAGAACTCATCTCGCATTGAATTAAAAAAATTCTGTTTATTTCTGTTCCTATATAAAGATTTTTGTATCACTACATATTGTCCTTCAAGTTATATTTCCTGGTAAAAAAGCTTCTCTCATTTGCCAAGTATTTATTTTATCATTAATTTTGTTCCTATATAGCTTTTTATATCACTACATACAGCATATTGCACTTCAAGGTCCCCCTTGAGACCGAGAACGTAATTTCCATTGTAATTTGGCTACCATTAGACGATTTTCAGTTAATATTAGCCATGTTTTATAGTTATGACCTGTTTAGTGTTTTTGTCCACTAGTGAATTTGGTATATTCCGTCACTTTTATGGCTCAACAACAGACTATTTTATATAGCAAAGGAAAGATCTGGGCGTGAAAGGGGTTAACTTTCCTTATAAAAAGCTTCTCTCATTCTATTTGTATTTATTTTCTCCATTATTTCTGTACCTTCTACAGATAGATATATTTCATTGTAAAAAGCACCTCTCACGCTCTAGGTATATATTTAATCATTATTTTGGTATTTATCATTATTTTTGTACCTATATAGCTTTTTATATCTAATACTTTTAAGTCCTTCAAGCTATATTTCCTGGTAAAAACCTTCTCTCACTCGCTAAGTATATATTTCCTTCATTATTTCTGTACCTATATAGCTTTTTACATCTAATACTTCTAAGTCCTTCAAATGTTGTATACTGTGTTTATGTTCCTGCCTATCTGACACTAAAAAACAAGGTAAAAATACGGTTTGTCAGCGGTCAGGAACATATCATAATTCAGCCTTTTTTCTATGTATGTATTAGTAGCTTGGTATATACGAGAACATTGATATATGAGAAAGTTCTGCTCGTACCATCGCCATCAGACTGTGTACCACCTTCGTTGTGATGCAAATACTGATGATCTCAAAATTACGTTATCAATACTCTAAAAAAAAATAATAATAACTTGGCGGGTTTTTGTTTCTTGCTTAATTTATTAGTTTTTTCCCTGGACCAGTCCTTGTTTTTTTATTTCCTTTTGTCTTTTCCTTTATTTCCTTTATCTTCCTTTTTTCTTAAGCCATTGACCCTTAAGATGATGGAAAACGGAGAAAAAAATGGTTACTTATCGGTTTTTTTTATTCCCTTATCAATTTTTTTTTCTGCCCTTTATAATTCCTCTCTTTATCTCCTTATTTCTCTCTTTATCTCATTATTCCTCTTCATATTTCCTAATTCCTGCACTTTTTCCTCATTATTTATCTCCTATTCCTCTTCTTATTTCCTAATTCCTGCCCTTTTTACTCCTTATTTCTCTTTATTCCTCTCTATCTCCTTATTCCTCTCCTTTTTCCTCCTTATTTCTCTCTTTATCTCATTATTCCTCCCCATCACCTAATTCCTGCCCTTTTTCCTCCTTATTTCTCTTTATTCCTCTTCCTATCTCCTCTTCCTATCTCCTTATTCCTCTCTTTACCTCTTTATTCCTCTCTTTATCACATTATTCTTCCTCCCTTTCCTCCTTTATGATGTCGGAAAAAAAAGAAAAATTATTATGGTTCTTACATTTCCGTGTTTTACGTCAAAATTTTACCGAATACATATATAAAAAATCACTCTGTACATCGCTTACTTAAATCGCCTAATACTTAGAAAATATAAGTGTCACGTCGTACTTACTTACTTACCAAACCGAATATCCTATCACACTTACGAAAACACTTATTCCTCAGTCACTATAAAATTGTCGATAATTTAATTCACCCATTCTACGCATACATATATATATAAAATTTCACTTCATAGCCTGCCTATGTATAAAATTGTCGTAAATTAACTCATTCTACGCATACTTATATATAAATTCACTTAATAGCTGGCATACTTATAAAATTGTCGATAATTCAACCATTCTACGCATACTTATATATAAATTCTCACTTATTCGCTTTCATACTTATAAAATTGTCGATAATTCACTCATTCTACGCATACTTAGATATAAATTTTCACTTATTTGCTTTCATACTTATAAAATTATCCTTAATTCACCCATTCTACGCATACTTATAAATAAATTGCACTTCATAGCTTTCATACTTATAAAATTGTCGTAAATTAACTCATTTCACGCATACTTACTTATATATAAATTCTTACTACATATCTATCACTTATAAAATTCTCGTAAATTAACTCATTCTACGCATACTTAGATATAAATTTCACTTCATAGCTGGCATACTTATAAAATTGTCGTAAATTAACTCATTCTACGCATACTTAGATATAAATTGCACTTCATAGCTGGCATACTTATAAAATTGTCGATAATTCATACCAATTCTATGCATACTTAGATATAAATTTCACTTCATAGCTGGCATACTTATAAAATTGTCGTTAATTTCATACCCATTCTTTCTTATACTATACATTACACATACTTAATAATTTCCTCCCATCCTTTTTCATGATTACTTAAGATCTGTCACTTAAAAAATATAAAAAAACTACCTATATTGCACTCCTTTTCACCCTAATCAAAAACATTCCCTGCGTTTTTTCCAAATTTTAAGAAAACGATGAATTTCCAAACTTTTCCTACGATTATTATAATTATTTCTAACTATCTTTTTAAATTTTTTTCCCTTTGTTTTTTTTCTTCAAATTTTAGGAAAACGAGGAATTTCCAAACTTTTCCTACGATTATTATAATTATTTCTAACTCTATTTATCTTTTTTTTTTTTTTTCCCTGCGTTTTTTTTTTTTTTCCAAATTTTTAGAAGAAAACGAGTAATTTCCAAACTTTTCGTACGATTATTAGCATTTTTCTAACTCGATTTCCTCCGCCGCCGCTGCATACAATGGTAGCCAAATTACAATGGAAATTACGTTCTCGGTCTCAAGGGGGACCTTGAAGTGCAATATGCTGTATGTAGTGATATAAAAAGCTATATAGGAACAAAATTAATGATAAAATAAATACTTAGCAAATGAGAGAAGCTTTTTTACCAGGAAATATAACTTGAAGGACAATATGTAGTGATACAAAAATCTTTATATAGGAACAGAAATAAACAGAATTTTTTTTATTCAATGCGAGATGAGTTCTTTATAAGGAAATATATAAAAAAGCTATATAGTAACAGATATAAAGAAGAAAATAATAAGTCTATAGCGAATGAGAGATGGTTTTTTTTTACCAGGCAATATACAAAAAAAAGGTATTTAGGATAAAATGCATAAAATAATAGTAAATAATAGGAGAATGAGACTAGCTTTTTTTTACCAGGACATTCATTCAGCGATTAGATTGTGTTATGGCGTTACAGTTTGTATTTTTGTTGGTATTACTGAATGACATTATGAGACTTCTCGCACTAAACTCGTCGTCCTTCTGAAATTTTGCGCGTCAACTTTGGAGCATATCAATAGCAGCGGTTGGCTTTTCCATCAATTGTGCTATCGAGTTACTGATTATGGTGACATAAGGTCTTTTTTTTTTTTTTTTTTTAAAGTATATAAGCGTTTAAATACTGCGGTGTGGCATTTCATTTTTTTTTTTATAGCCTATTTTTTTTTTTAAATATGCGAAATGTTAAGATTATGAAAGATACGAAAAAAAAAAAAAAACTGTTGTACTATTTTCACCCATCCACGTCATTTTTTATGTTGGGGGATATATTGAAAATTTTTAAAATTTATAGACTTAAAAAAGCATAGACTATATATTTTTTTTCTTTAAAAGAATTAAATCAATATTAATGATAATGAAAATTTTTTTTTTTTTTTTTTTTACTTTTTTTTTGAGAATAAAACAAGAATTGAGGTTATTAAAGCAAAATCATCAGAGTATCATATTTTTCTACGACCAAAACGCGGGGGCTATGGCAGCTTCATCTTTTTTTATTTTTAGCCCCTTACATGTTTTTTTTTTTTTAAATGCGCAATGTTGATTCTGAAAGTAGAAAAAAAAAAAAGTTGTAAAAATATTTTACCCCACGATAATTTTTTTTTAATGTTAGGGATAGTATTTAAATTATTAATTTATGAGACTTGAAAAAACACTAGATATTTTTTTTTTTTTTTCATTCAATCAATATAATGTAAGTAAGAAATTTTAAATTTAAAAATATTTTTTTTGTTTTCTAACTTTTTAGAAAAAAAACAAAATTTTGAGGTTATTAAAAGCGAAACCGAGTAGTCATATTTTTCTACGACCAAAACAATGAAAAAATACCCGTTAAACGGGGAAGGGCAGCGAAATTTTTTTCGGGGGCCCTTTTTTGAATCATTCGAAGACCGCTTTGTCAAACGGGATCCCAAATATGAAAGCGGGGACGGTCGGTCGGTGGGGTGGTCGGGTCGGGTCGCGGTCGGTGGTCGGGGGTCGGGTCGGGTCGCACGCTAGATGTGAGAAAAATCCCGGGAGGACTCTCGAGCGCTTCGCGTTCGCTCGTAATAAAAATCACAGGCCGCCGTCACACGGGCGTTCCCGTATGCCGTGCGCGGCGTTTTTAACGTTCAATGGGACCTTTTACACGAGGCATTCATTGCATGCAAGTACAATGCAGCGCAAACCGTCCAGGAGGGCGCACGTTCTTCCTGACGCGCGCGTCCTTGCATGGGAGCTTGCACGCTCGCAGGCGTATTAAGATGTATTCGGACTAGACTATTATTATTATTATTATTACTATTATATATGACTATTATTATAGACGCTACGTACAGTGAGTGGGTACTTGTACGACAGATGATATGGATTTTTATTATTATTATAATATTTATAATTTATGAGACTGAAAAAACACCAGGATATATATTTTTTTCATTAAAACGACCTTCCAATTTTTTTATTTTTTTATAATCCGTAACCAAGGGCTAAAATTTTTTGTCCGCTCGACTTGTAGCTTCCTTATTTAATGTTCTTATTTTTTGGAAGATTGGAGATTATAAAAGCTATCCATTTATTTTTTACATGTTACAAGCATATTTATCCCACCTGCAAACAATTAATATTTATAACGTCACCCAAAATGAATTAAATAGCCCCTCATGGTTTTTCTTGAATCTGTGAGGGCATAGACTTATTATTATTTTATTATTATTATTATTAGTATTATTTATTATTATTATTATTATTATTATTATTATTATAGACGATACGTAATGTGAGGCAATAAGACACTATAAATGATACGATGGCAATCGCGGCATCGATTGAAAATAATCTCTCTCTCTCTCTCTCTCTCTCTCTCTCTCTCTCTCTCTCTCTCTCTCTCTCTCTCTCTCTCTCTCTCTCCTCTCCTCTCGCTCGCTCTCGCTCTCGCTCGCTCTCGCTCTCGCTCGCTCTCGCTCTCGCTCGCTCTCGCTCTCGCTCGCTCTCGCTCTCGCTCGCTCTCGCTCTCGCCGCTCTCGCTCTCGCTCGCTCTCGCTCTCGCTCGCTCTCGCTCTCGCTCGCTCTCGCTCTCGCTCGCTCTCGCTCTCGCTCGCTCTGCTCTCGCTCTCGCTCTCCTCTCGCTCTCGCTCCTCTGCTCTCGCTCTCGCTCTCGCTCTCTCTCTCTCTCCTCCCCTCTCTCTCTCTCTCTCTCTCTCTCTCTCTCTCTCTCTCCTCTCTCTCTCTCTCCTCTCTCTCGCTCCCCCCATACCCCCTATATCCACACCACCACCACCATCACTACCCGCCAAACATCTGCTTCGTCAGGCAGATGGTCAGACGCCTACCCAGGACGCACACGTTCTTCCTGACGCGCGCTCTCCTCTCTCTCTCTCTCTCTCTCTCTCTCTCTCTCTCTCTCTCTCTCTCTCTCTCTCTCTCTCCCCAATACCCCCCAATATGCTCTACAGCTGCTTTTTCTCCACCACAATCACCACTTCCATTTTTAACCAAAACTGACATAGGTCATTCTCACCCCCCCCCCCGAAATCAATAATACCCCCTCACACCCCCCTACATCAATAATACCCCCTCACCCCCCCGAAAACCCCCACTTTATAAAAAGTAACCTGGTTGTCGTAGGTGATTCTCACCCCCCCGAAATCAATAATAACCCCTCACCCCCCCGAAAACCCCCCCTTTCCAAAAAGTAACCATACTGTCTTATTATACTCCTACTGGATATAAGTAGAGTTAAGTAACAGGAACTACCTAGTGTAGGTCTCACGGCCTCTTGTAGCTTCCTTATTTTCTTATGTTCTTATGTTCTTAATTGAGTGCATGCATGTATGTCTTTATGGTGTTTTGTCCCATGCTAATCTACAGTGGGTGCTGGTGTTGGCGAGTAACATCATGCACTGTAACACAGGACAATGACTCCAGTGAATGGGTTGTAAGGTCATGAAGTTTGTGATGACATGAGTGAATGTCTTGTAAGGTCATTAAGTTTGTGATGACATGAGTGAATGCCTTGTTGGGTCATTAAGTTCGTGACGACATGAGTGAATGCCCCTTGTTGGGGTAGTTTATGATGACATGAGTGAATGCCTTGTTGGGTTATTAAGTTTGTGATGACATGAGTGAATGCCTTTAAAGTCATGAATTTTGTGATGACGATTGAATGCCTTGTAGGTTATGCAGTTTGTGATGACATGAGTGAATGCCTTTAAAGTCATGAATTTTGTGATGACGATTGAATGCCTTGTAGGTTATGCAGTTTGTGATGACATGAGTGAATACTTTGTAGGTTTTGAATTTTATTAGTCTGGAATCTAGCTACTTATAATCACTCATATTTATTGCTATTGATTTTCATTTGATATTATTTCAATCTTTTTCTTCATATATTGAAATGTCATCCACAGGAACGATTTCAAGGCCAAGGTGAAGTTCCATGGGCTGCCTCGATGGGCCAAGGCATTGCACGTGTGGGTGGTAGATGTACAAGGAAAGGCTTGTGGCGAAGTCAAACATGTAAAGGAAACACCGATTATTGTGCCTGGGAACTACACCGTAAATCAAGAGTACTACCTCAAGGTTGGTATTTCTGTGTATGTGTGTGCTGTTTATCAGGTTTGTCTAAAGCAGACCCTTATTTACATTTTTTGAACTGACGACCAGTATATGGAAGTTACTGACTGGATACCTTATTCAACTTCTTTTGGTATCATGCTGATGTCTGCTTCAATCAACTATGTACATACATACATACATGCACATACAGACAAGAAAGGTATATAGATGATTGAGAGAATACAAAGAGCAGCTATAAAGATTGTTCCCAATCTGTCAGATATGACATAAAGAAAGATTGGAGAAGTTGGGTTTGTCACCATTGGAGGATAGAAGAGAAAGAGTAGACTTACTTGATAGCGATGTAAAGAGCAATGACGGAATGTAAAGAATTGACGAAGAACGCATGCACGTTGGACACATGTTTTTATTAGGGAAAATGAATCTGTGGTGGGACAGATTATGGAAAGAGGCACAGGGCCAAGTGATATTGAGGTGGAAATGCAAAATATTCTGAAACTGTTGAAACACAAGATGTAAGAGTATCTAACTGGATTTTAAAGAAATGCAGGGAAAAATTTGTGGATGCAAAGCCTAATTGTATGCTCTTTGAGGGATAGCAAAGTACCTCAGGTGTGGAGAAAAACAACTATTGTCTACATACACAGGAGGGAAAAAAAGAGGACCCATTAAATTTCAGACCAGTCTCCCTTACCAGCGTAGTACGAAAGTTATGTGAGAAGATAGTGAAGGATATTAATGATTTGTTATGTATGTGACTGGGATTTGAATATAGCTTTTGACAAAGTACGTACCTCACAATAGGCTAGTGTGAGTGAGGGATTCAGGTGACAAAATGTGTCAGCTTTATGTCTTTATTTATTTATTTACTTTATATATTAATTTGTTAATGCAGATGTACATGTAATATGTGTTTCTATTAGCTTACACAATGATTCCAATGCTTTACAGTTCATAAAACATCTTTTATTTGGACTATAGGCAGTATTAGGACACATATATTCAGGTATAGGAATAGTATCCCTATTAATTTCGTTTAACCTTAAGCTTGATATATGATCATTCGCTACACCTATGGGCTTTCAGGAACGTAACCCAATTATATAACGAGGGAATACTGCTGTAGAGGAAATGATGCGCACAAGCATAACTATCTTGAGAGGGTAATTAATTTATTATAATAGTTTTTTTTACATCACAAAGAACTGGCCAAGAGCAAAATAAAGAGGTAACAAAAAGTCCGCTTAGTTGCCAGTCCCTATCAAGAATACAGTAAGATAATAAAGAAAGGGAGCTGGGCCAATTTAGTTCGGGAGGTCTCTTGTACTCCTCTCTTGAAAATATTTAAGTCATAGGAAGGTGGAAAAATAGAAACACGAAGAGAGTTCCCGAGTTTACCAGTAAAAGGGATGAAAGAGAAAAGATACTGATTAACTCTGCCATTAGGAAGATGAACAGAATAGGGATGAGAATGAGTAAAAAAAACTTGTGCAGCGAGGCCACGGGAGGAGGGAAGGCACGCAGTTAGCATGAAAATAACGGTAGAAGATAGCAAGGGAAGCAACATTATGGCGGTGATTTAATGATTGAAGACAGTCATTCAGAGGAGGGGAGTTGATGCAACGAATAGTTTTTTACTCAACCCTGTTTAGGAGAGCTGTATGAGTGGATCCTCCCCAAACATGTGAGACATACTCCATACATGGGCGGATAAGGCCCCTGTAGCTACAGAGCAAGCAACTGGGAGGGAGAAGAAATGGACGCAGACCCCACAGGACACTTAAAGTAATCGTCCAGACCATTTCATCATTCCTGATTTAAGGCAGTCAAAATATAGTCATTATCGAGTATATGCATTACGATATGTTGTCACTTTTTGCATCCAGTCACCCGTTTTTAATTAATCCGCAATCAAAATCTGTAAATTCCCCGAGCTTCCAAAACGCTCCTCACGATTTGCAGATGACGCACCATGGCTCGGTGACGTCACCTGAGGTGGCCTCCCAAACCCGCGGTAATACAAATACACGTAAATTTAGAAGTAAATATAATACTTGAAGAATTTTGGGTGTTTCTGATATATATTTTTTGCGATATGGCATATACTTGCATCCTTTATGGGTGCAGCAAGATAGCTGTGCCTTTCCAGAGAGCTTATCACCCGTTTCCGACCTATACGGCCACGATAAATGTGTGGAGAAGATGATGCGCTTGGGGAGAGGCAAGCTGTGTGATGCAGATTGTCGCCCTCCCGTGACGGTATCAGCAAGTTTCGCGCCACGGCTGGAACTGGGCTAATGTTTTCCCCTCGTTTTTTACAAAAGTCATGTTTTTAAGGAAATAAGGGGTGGAAATTTTTTTTCTTCTGTGGATTAAGTATTTTGAATGAACATTCAACATAATTATGCCAAGAAAAAAAGGGTCTGGACGATTACTTTAACTTCTTAGAAGCTGTTTTAGGAAGAGATGAGATGTTAGATTTCCAGTTCAGATTTTTAGTCAAGGATAGTCCAAGAATGTTCATTGTAGAAGAGGGAGACAGTTGAGTGTCATTGAAGAAGAGGGGATACTTGTCTGGTAGGTTTTGTCGAGTAGATAGGTGAAGTAATTGGGTTTTTGAGGCATTGAACAAAATTTGTTTTGCTTTGCCCCAATCAGAAATTATATAAAGATCAGAAGTTAGGCGCTCTGTGGCATCTCTCTATGAATCACTTAGTTCTTGTTGAGTTGAACTTCTAATCAACGACGTCGAAAAATGCAGGGTAGAATAATCAGCGTAGGAGTGGTAGTTTGAGTATTAAAGATATGTGCCAGACTTTATCAAAAGCTTTTGATATGTCAAGGTCAACATCTTTGAGTTAGACTCATAAGATCATAAATGAATAATAAAAAGAGAGTAACCTGTAAGTAATTCTGACCTAATAGGACAGAACCCTGAGGAACACCACTATTGATAGACTTAAGAGAAGAACAATGACCGTCTACAGTAGCTGCAATAGAACGGTTTCAAAGGAAACTTAAGATGAAGTTGCAGAGAGAAGGATAAAAAACAATTGAAGGTAGTTTGAGTATTAAAGATATGTGCCAGACTTTATCAAAAGTTTTTGATATGTCAAGGGCAACATCAAAAGTTTCACCGAAACTCCCAAAGGAGGATGACCAAGATTCAGTTAGAATTAAGAATAGCGATAGAACAGGTTACACAAATAAGATTGTGATCAGAGGAACCCAACGGAGTGAACAGTTTCACAGAGTAAGTAGAAGGGTTAGTAGTTAGGAAAGGTCCAAGAATGTTGGGCGTGCCTCCAAGGCGGTCAGGAATACAGGTTGGGTGCAGCATCAGCTGCTGTAAGTCTTGGAGGATAGAACATTTATAGGCTTGTTCACCAGGTTGGTCATTGAAAGAAGATGATAGCCAATGCTGGTGGTGAACATTGAAATCCCCAAGAATGGAAATTTCTGGTAAAGGAAAATGAGATGAGATGTGCTCCACTTTTGATGGTAAATAATCGAAGAATTTTACATAGTCCGAGGAGTTAGGTAAGAAGTATACAGCACAGATACATTTAGTAAGAGAGTGACATCGTAGTTAAAACCAGATGGTAGAAAATTATGAAGATTCAAGACCGTGGGCATGAGAGAAAGTAATATTGCTGCGTACATAACGCAACAGCCAGCTTTGAATTGAAATTGAGAATAGAGACAGTGAGAGGAAACAAAAAAGGGACTGCTCTCAGTGCTCACAGACACCTGGGTTTCGCTTAGGGAAAGAAGAAAAGGTACACGGTGCGCATGTATATTATTTACTCTAGTGTCTTCTTTCTGAGCTCAAAACCTTATACCGACAATCTACTTACAGTACCAGCCTGAGATGCATGAAGAAATGGAAGGAGAGTGTTCTACCAGGAATGGAAGGCAGTCTGCTGGGCCTTACAAATACTTCAATAGGAAGGAGGAAAAAGGGTAACTTATGGTCTGGGAGTGGCTATGAGACTCTGGGAGAGGTGGTACAAGCAACAACAGTACTGTCGGTCAGTCTTTAACAAGCATGTAGCCTACAGTCTTCTATTTGGCCTCATCTGTCTTGACCCTTTGGCAAATTTAAAGTAGTAGGAATATTCATTTATATTGACTGTCTTTTCTTACCAGCCATTTCCTACATGCTGGATGGTATCTGAGTACTAATGAACACAGCTATTTAGCTCAGTGCTTAAATTATAAATTCCTCTTTAACCTTTCTATACTGTTTACGCATATATTAATTATTTTTATCAATGTTCCTCTCTTAAAGTAATCGTCCAGACCCAATTTTGTTTTGCCTAATTATGTTGAATGCACATTCAAAACACCTAATCCACCAAAAATAATTGATTTCCAGGCCTTATTTCCGTACAAACACGACTTTTGTAAAAAGCGCGCGAATTTTTTTTTCTTCCCTCCAACAGGGTTACGCATGTTATTGATGACGTCACAAAAGGGACGCTTCAATGTAAACAACACTCGTCTGTCTCTGTGAGACCTGTCGGCAAATGTTATGATGAGCGATTGTACTTAGGTGTCAGACAGTGAATCTGTCGCTTTGATAGATCTAGAGTACGATACTTAATCTGAGACCGAACTAAATGACGCTGCTCGCGTATATGAGGAAAACGAACCAGATTGTGATGGGAGCCCAACCCTATATGTTTGAGCCAGAGTACGAGGTGGATGAACAGGTGTTTGCGGAGCCTGCTGAGGTTCAACACTACTACACACACAAACACTTCTACACACACACACAAACACTACTACACACACACAAACACTACTACACACACACAAACACTACTACACACACACACACAAACACTACTACACACACACACACAAACACTACTACACACACACACAAACACTACTACACACACACACACACACAAACACTACTACACACACAAACACTACTACACACACACAAACACTACTACACACACACAAGCACTACTACACACACACACACACTACTACGCACACACACACACACACACACTACTACGCACACACACAAACACAAACACTACTACACACACACACAAACACTACTACACCACACACACACAACACTACTACACACACACACACCCAACACACTACCACACACACAAACAACCTACTACACACACACAACACTACTACACACACCACAAACACTACTACACACACACACACACACACACACAAACACTACTCCCACACACCACACACAAACACTACTACACACACACCCACACACACAAACACACACACACACACAAACACACCACACACACACACACACACACAACCACACACACCACAAAAACACACACACACACACACACCAACACACACAAACTACTACACACACACAAACACTACTACACACACACAAACACTACTACACACACACAAACACTACTACACACACACAAACAGTACTACACACACACAAACACTACTACACACACACAAACACTACGACTACACACACACACACACAGTACTACGCACACACACACACACACAAACACTACTACGCACACACACACACACACACAAACACTACTACGCACACACACACACACACACACAAACACTACTACACACACACACAGCAGCGCGGGAAGAGGAGCCTCCCTTTTGCTACGTCACCGAGCCGTGGCGCATCGTCTGCCAGTTGCCATGAGCGTTTTCGAAGCTCGGGGAATTTACAGATTTTGATTGCGGTTTATTCAAAAACGGCTGACTGGATGCAAGAAGTGACAACATATTGTTGATACACTCGATAATGGCTATACTCTAACTACATCAAATCAGGAATGATGAAATAGTCTGGACGATTACTTTAAGCCTGTAAACCATTAGGCCAGTCAATAAGGGGTTGAAAAAGGAAAAAAATCATGGAAAGCTGGAATAGATTTTATTGTCTTCCAAAAATTATACTAAATAACATATAAATTTTGCACCCCTGTAACTCCCCGGATTAGGCCGCCATCTTAGAAAAATAGCGGCCATAAACAGTTTTTTGTAACTATTTCGTTTGGGACTCATTTTAGTGAAAAATGTGTCGATACATATAATAATTTAAAGTAAATTCTCTACAAAATAAGGTATATACATCTTCCTGAAGCGTTGCATCGTTTTGGCGCTAGAGGTGCGATAATGTTCGCACAATTTTTTCTATACCTCTCGTTACCTAATACAACTCAGAAAATTGTCTTGCTGAGGTGTCCTTCCTCCTTTATTCTGGCTTAAGACAGACAGTGAATGTACACTGGCGGAGTTACCACCCCTGCGGGCCTGCACCCAACCCTCCATCCAAAGTGCATAGCCTAGATGAAGCTATCAATTATAAGAACATAAGGAGCCTACAAGAGGCCGTGAGACCTACACCAGGTAGTTGCTGTTACGTAACACTACCTACCCTTTCATCCCCATCCATGAATTTATCTAGCCTCCTATTGAGGCTCCCTAATGACTCCGCACTAACTACCTGTCTACTGAGACCATTCCAATCATTTACCATACTATTTGTGAACCAGTTTTTCCCTATTTCTTTTTTTAAATCTACTCTTTTCCAGCTTGAATCCGTTACTTCTTGTTCTACCCTGGTTACTAGCCGTGAAAACTTCTCCTACCTCTCCTTTATTATATCCCTTTATCCTCTTAAAAACTTCTATCAGGTCGCTCCTTACTCCGCGTCTCTCGAGTGAGTGTAAATTTAATAGCTTCAATCTCCTTCATAACTAAAGTTACGCATCACATGAATCATTTTGGTCATCCTTCTCTGCACTGATTCAAACAAAGAATCTAGATGGATTCTATATCCATCCTATAATATGGAGACCAAAACTGAACCGCATAGTCTAGGTGAGGTCTGACTAGAGCCAAACATAACTTTAAAATAACCTCATCACTTCTACTTTTAACACTTCTGGTAAGGAATCCTAACACCTATTAGCTCTATTTCTAGCCTCAATACATTGTTTCCAAAATCGGAGGTCGGAGCTCACCCTCACTCCCAAATCTTTTTCACCTTCTGATCTTTTCAGCGATACATTGCGTATGGTGTATCTATTACCAGGGTTTTTTCTATCAACATTCATAACGTTGCACTTATCAATATCAAATTCCATCTGCCATTTGACTACCCACTCATTAAGGGGAGGCGGTGGCCGAGTGGGTAGCGTCTTGGAGTGGTGAGCTCGATGTCCCGAGTTCGAATCCTGCCGGGGACACAACTCTTTCGGCCATCTTTAATGTGGTCGACAAGAGCCTGGGAGGTGAGCACAAGCTCCCGAGCTCAAGTCCCACCAAGGAGCAACTGTAAATCCATCGTCGAGTGGCCGAAGCAACCCGCATGCTGCATTCCTGTTCCGTCGACTGCGACTTCAAGTGTGGCGATGGGGCAACAGTTAGCAGCGCGTGCCTTAAAACTGAGGGTAGACCATCATAGAAAACGGACCTTCAGCTACAACATCACAGGTGTCACTATGAAAAATCCAGCCTGCGCCAACCAACGGACGGAGGGCCAACCATCACGTCCCTCCATATGATGAATAGCCTACTGGCACTATAGGCTTCAATGTAAAAAAAAAAAAATCAATAAATATAAAAGTTTATCTAAATCTCCCTGCAATATGTTTACATCAGACTGTGATCCAATAATCCCACCTTCCTTAGTATCATCAGCAAACTTGCTGATATCACTGCTAATCCCACTATCCAAGTCGTTGATGTAAATAAAAAATAGTAATGGACCCAAAACAGACTCTTGTGGAACCCCACTTGTCACCTGGCCTTATTCAGATTTAGAACCATTAATTGTAACCCTTTGTTGCCTATCATTTAGCCAAGCTCTGATCCAACGAAGAACCTTCCCATCTATTCCATGAGTCTTAACCTTATTTAAGAGTTGCTCGTGTGGTACCTTACGAATGCCTCACGAAAGTCCAGGTATATTATATCATAATCCTTATCATTATCTTCTGTCTCATAAACTTTCCTATAAAAACTCAATAAATTGGTGAGACATAACCTACCCTTGGTGAAACCATGTTGTGAATCATTGACCAAACTATGTTTTTTCTAAATGCTCTCTAATGTTTTTCCAATAATAGATTCCAATAATTTACCTACCACTGACGTTAGACTAACGGATCGATAATTTGACATTAGTCTTCTTTACCCCTTCTTAAATATGGGGACTACATTTCCTTTCCTCCACATTAACGGCACTTCTCCTATATCCACCGAATTCCTAATAATGTGCACTAACGACTCACTAACAACCTCTGCATTATTTTAATACTCTGGGATAAACCTCATCTGGTCCTGTTGACTTAAAATTCTTCATTCTATTTATATCCTCTTCTACCATTTCCCTAGTTATCACAATATCTTTGAGTTTCTCATCACTTCCTTTAAACATCTGTTCACTATCAGGTATCGTCTGCATATCCTCCTCAGTAAAAACACTTAAAAAATAATCATTTAAACTTTTTCACATATCCTCATCCTTAGTTACAATCTCACCCTGCCATATTTTCAACGGCCCCACTAATTTCCTTGTCTTTGTTTCATAGACCTAAAAAAAAACCGTAGGGTCGTTCTTTGCCTGTCCAGCGACCTAAATCTCATAATTGTTCTTAGCTACTCTTGTTAATCTCTTCACTGTCCTCGCCATCACGTTATACTGTTCTTTGCTCACCTGTCCAGCCTTGAACCTTAAGTACGTGTTTATTTTTACTCTAATGTTGTGTTTAAGATTCGCAGTCATCCATTTGGGGTCGTTCTTCCTTGATCTTATCGCCCAATAAGGAATATTCTTTTTCTGTCCTGCAATTAAATTCCTTACAAATAATGTATAATCCTCATCAGCCCCGATCTCACTGACACCTGACACTGCACTGGCCTCCGACCACTCCTTCCCCTCCATTCTACACCCCGAGTTAATCCCCTCCAGGTGTCTTTTTAATCCTGCATAATTAGCCTTGCTGAAGTCAGGTACCTACTTTATGCTTATTAACACCTCTATTTCCTACTTTCCATTTTAAGGAAAACCTGATTTCACAATGATTGCTGTTTGCTAACTGTCCTCCAACCTCCACGTCACCCATCTACTCTCCTCCTTGCCAGCTTCCACCCAGCGCCTCTGCAGCACTCCCGCGTCGAGTCGTAATGCCGCCCACTGTTCCACGAGACACTTGGTGGCTGGACTTTCCGGTGATACCTCTTCCCACTGCGGCCTCTCGTTTCCCAATTCCATCCAGCGAACCACGGGAGCGAGGTCAGGATCCTCACGCTGTGTCTTCCTCCAGCGATTCTGCGCCTCGTCAGCCTCAGTGTGCACGTGTAACCGCCTACACACCGTGTCAGGCTCCCTCCGGTTACAGTGCATGCAGCCAGGCTCGCACGGGCGGCGACTGAGACTGTCAGCGTTGTTATGAATTCTTCCCGGCCGGTGTTCCACACGGTAGTTATACTGCTCCATACGGCCCAACCACCGTGCTAGCTGCCCCTCTGGTTCCTTCAGTGCCTTTAACCAGCGGAGGGCTGCGTGATCCGTCCTGACGGTGAACTCTGCCCCATACAAGTAGTGGTGGAAGTGACTCAGGCTCCTCCCCACTGCCAGCAACTCCTTCCTTGTCACACAGTAGTTGCGTTCTGGCTTACTAAACTTGGCACTGAAGTAAGCCACCACATTTTCTTGTCCATCCTTGACCTGGGATAGGACGGCACCGATACCCTCAGCGCTGGCGTCAGTGTCGAGCAGATATGGGAGGCTCGGGTCGGGGTAAGGCAGAACAGGAGCCTCCACCATGGCCTTCTTCAGGTTCTCAAAGGCCTGCTGACACGCCTCATCCCAGTGGAAGTGTGCTCCCTTCCTGGTGAGTTGGTGGAGCGGAGCGGCGATGGTCGAGAATCCCTGCACGAACCGTCGGTAGTACGTACACAGGCCGAGGAAACTTCTCAGCTCTGCCACACTGGTAGGCACCGGCCAGTCCTCCACTGCCGCCACCTTCTCCGGATCCGTGCGAACTCCATTTCTCCCCACAAAGTGACCCAGGAAAGGAACCTCTCGCTGGAAGAAAGTGCACTTCTTGGGGCTGAGCTTCTGGTTTGCTTTCCTCAGGCGGCCTAACACCTCCTCCAGACTCTCGAGCTCCTCCTCGAAGGTGCCTTCGACGACCAGCACATCGTTGAGGTACACTAGGGCAGTCCTCCACTGTAGCCCCTCGAGTACCCTCTCCATCAGCCGCTCGAAACACCCTGGAGCATTGCAGAGGCCGAAGGGCATCACGTTGAAGTGCCATAGCCCTTGCCCGAAGGTAAATGCCGTCTTTTTCTTGTCCTCCTCCACCATCTCCACCTGATGATAACCCGACTTCAGGTCGAGAGTGGAGAACCATTGCACCCCCTTCAGTGCATCCAGCGTGTCGTCTATCCTGGGCAGGGGGTAAGAGTCCTTGACGGTCACCTGGTGAGTGCCCGGTAGTCCACACAAAACCATTTAGAACCATCCTTCTTGGTGACAAGGACGACCGGGGATGACCACGGGCTGTCAGACCTCTCAATCAGCCCCAGAGTAGCCATCTCGTTGACAGCTCGCTGCATCTCTTCCCGCTTGGCTGGAGCTACTCGGCGTGGCGGCTGCTTGATCGGTCGGCTGTCCCCCGTGTCGATGGTGTGCCTCACCAGGGACGTGCGACCCAAATCCATGCCTCCCTGGCTGAATGCATCGGCAAACTTACCGAGAGTGTGCCGCATCACCCTCGTCTGTGCCTCAGTCAGACAGACGGCGCTCCTGCGCGTCAAGTCCTCCAAGTACTCGGGCAGCCCAGTCACGGCTGCTCACCCACTCCCAGGCTGCTCACTCGTCACACCACCGTCCTGCCGTTGTTCCTCTCTAGTGGTGGTGACGTCCGACTCTTGTCTGGCAGCTCCTCCTCGACACTGCCCACGCCGATGCGAGCCTTCACTGGTCCCTTAAGTGACACACAGTGCCCTGTGACTCCACGAAGCTGTTGCTAGGCTACTGAGGGGTCCTTAGAGTCCACCACGTCCACCCTGGCAAACGTTCTCCCCGCTCCTGTGTCCACTACCAGGCGGCACGGCCTTCCATCTACCGTACCGGCCACCTGGACGGCTGGAGGTGTGACGTGACGGCAGCTTAGTCCACGCGGGCCCCGTGGGGTGTTGGCTGGGGCGCGGCCCTCGCACCCAGCCCGGCCGCGTTTCCCGCTTGTAGCACGGCCCTTGGTTGTCTGCAGGCACTGGTTGCGTGGCCCGGCTGGCCACAACTCCAGCAGCAGGGCTGGAAGGTGGGAGGGCGCAGCTCTTCCAACGACCGCGTCATTCCCGCCTGCCCACACTGGCCCCGCTTGTGACCGGTCCGGCCACATCCCCAGCAACTTCCCTTGAAAGCGCCTGTACTCGCTCTCCTCTGCCTGGGCGGTGTCTTGGTCTGCGCGCGGCAGGCCCGGATGGCACGGCGGGGAAAGGTGGGTTCCATAACGTCACCAGTCGTACGGAGAAAAGACTCAAACTCCAGAGCCCTCGCCAAGGCCACCTGCACGTCCTCCGGGTGCGCCTGCTTCACGTAAATCTGCAGCCGCTGGTCGTTGAGGGCGTCGACGAAGTGGTCGCGGGCCAAAACAACCACCATTTCCTCCGGCGCCTTCGGATATGCGCGGCGCACCAACGACTCCAACTCGTGCGCCAGGTGAGACAGCGGCTCGCCTCGCATACTCACTCTGCCCTTCAAGTGAGCCCGGTACACCTCCGCTTGCTGGTGGTGGCCGAATTTACGTTGCAGTGCGTCTACGACACACTGGTATGACGCCCGCTGCGCTGGCGTCAGATGTCCCAAGACCTCCACAGCCGCCCCGCGCAAACTTGAGACAAGTTGTAGCACTCTCTCTTCAACACTCCACAACTGAGCGTCCGCTAGGATCTCAAACTGATCCTTGTAAGCCTCCCACGGCACTTTACCGTCAAAGTCGTTGGAACGTCAAGGTCAGGACAGGGGGAGGTCTTAAATACGGATGAGGATATGTGTAACAGTCTAAATGATTATTTCTTAAGTGTTTTTACGGAGGAAGATACACAGACGATACCTGATAGTGAACAGATGTTCAAAGGAAGCGATGAGGAGAAACTCAAAGATATTGTGATAACTAGGGAAATGGTGGAAGAGGGTATAGATAAAATGAAAAATTTTAAATCGCCAGGACCAGATGAAGTGTATCCCAGGGTATTAAAGGAATGCAAGGAGGTTGTTAGCGAGTCGTTAGTGCACAATTTTAGGAAATCGGTTGCGATAGGCGATGTGCCATTATTGTGGAGGAAAGGAATCATATTTAAGAAGGGAGACAGAGGACTAAAGTCAAATTATCGACCCGTAAGTCTAACTTCAGTGGTGGGTAAATTATTGGAATCTATTATTGCAAAAAACATTAGAGAGCACTTAGATAAACATAGTTTGATCAATGATTCACAACATGGATTCACCAAGGGTAGGTCATGTCTCACCAATTTATTGAGTTTTTATAGGAAAGTTTATGAGACGGCAGATAATGATAAGGATTATGATATAATATATCTGGACTTTAGTAAGGCATTTGCCAAAGTACCACACGAGCGACTCTTAAATAAGGTTAGGGCTCATGGTATAGATGGGAAGGTTCTTCATTGGATCAGAGCTTGGCTAAGTAATAGGCAACAAAGGGTTACAATTAATGGTTCTAAATCTGAATGGGGACTGGTGATAAGTGGAGTTCCACAAGGGTCTGTTTTGGGTCCATTACTATTTTTTATTTACATCAACGACTTGGATAGTGGGATTAGCAGTGATATCAGCAAGTTTGCTGATGATACTAAGTTAGGTAGGATTATTGGATCACAGTCTGATGTAAACATATTGCAGGGAGACTTAGATAAACTTAACGAGTGGGCAGTCAGATGGCAGATGGAATTTAAAATCGATAAATGCAGCGTTATGAATGTTGGTAGAAAAAACCCTGGTAATAGATACACTATAAGCAATGTATCGCTGAAAAGATCAGAAGGTCAAAAAGATCTTGGAGTGAGGGTGAGCCCAGACCTCCGACCTAGGAAACAATGTATTGAGGCCAGAAATAGAGCTAATAGAATATTAGGATTCATTACCAGAAGTGTTAAAAGTAGAAGTGCGGAAGTTATTCTCAAGCTTTATCTGGCTCTAGTCAGGCCTCACCTAGACTATGCAGTTCAGTTTTGGTCTCCATATTACAGGATGGATATAGTGTTGTTAGAAACAGTGCAGAGAAGGATGACCAAAATTATACAAGGGATGCGTAACTTTAGTTATGAGAGGAGATTGAAGTTATTAAAATTACACTCACTCGAGAGACGCAGAGTAAGGGGCGATCTGATATAAATGTTTAAGTGGATAAAGGGATTTAATAAATGAGAGGTAGGAAAAGTTCTTACGACTTTTAACCAGGGTAGAACAAGAAGTAACGGATTCAAGCTGGAAAAGCGTAGATTTAGAAAGGAAATAGGGAAAAACTGGTTCACAAATAGGGTGGTGAACGAATGGAATGGTCTCAGTAGACAGGTAGTTAGTGCAGAGTCATTAGGGAGCTTTAAAGAGGAGCTGGATAGGTTCATGGATGGGGATGAAAGGTGGATGTAGGTAGTGTTAGGTGACAGGAACTACCACGTGTAGGCCTCGCGGCCTCTTGTAGCTTCCTTATTTTCTTATGTTCTTATGTAAGTCTGCTGGCTTCCTCCTACTGGGCTGACTGTAGCAGGGTGATGTAGGGTGATGAAACGGAGGTGGTGTGGCAGCGGCTGGTTTAAAGGTAGTAGGATCCCACAGGCCCCTTGGGAGGCAAGGGGGTGGGGAGAGCGGGGGAGAGAGAGGCATGCGCGAAGTCGCACCGCGAGGCGGGGATGGCGAGGCCGGCCACCCCACCCACGGCCTTGCTGACGCCACACTTAGCCGTCTGTGGTCGTAAGGTCGAAAGTCACACGTCCCGGCCTGTCCATTCTCGCCCTTATGCTCTCCATCCATTATCGCCTGGTGCAACGTTTCCAGCTCACCTCTGCACTCAGTCACTCCTCTAAGAGCTGCAGTTGCAGCCTCCTCAGACTCCCTCCTTACAAGCTCGACCGCCTCCAGCAGCTCCTCCTTGACGATATCCAGTTTCTCGTCTGTATACTGCTGGGACTCTCGCTGCACGGCCTGCCAGCCCTCATGCATCGCGACTCAAAGCTCGCGTGTCCTCTCTTCCGCCTCCCTTGCTTGTACGCGTGCACGCTCTTCCGCCCTCTCTTCCGCCTCCCTTGTTTGTACGTTCATTTTCTCCATCATAGCGGTAAGGAGTGTCATTACGTCGGGCTTCTGCTCTTCGCCAGAGTCACTGTTCTTTTCAACACTTGGCATGCGCACATCTTCCGCGCCAAAACCTGCCGGTACCTGTGACGTCATCTTGCCGTCCCAGGACCACCAATACGTAACCCACGACTTTCACTGCTAACACACATAATCCCACTTTTGACACCACTTGTTACGCCCCCGTAACTTACCAAGGGCAGATTCCACTGTACTGGGTCCGGCGTGGGTCTGGTGTTCCGAGGACTACTTACTAGGCAACTATCACATACACTGGCGAAGGGAAAGATGCGTCTCCTTGAACCATTTATTACAGCATGGTAGTTGATAAGCACACAAAGTTATACAGGCGGGGAGTTTATACACTTCTCGTCACGCACAAGCAACCTCTTCAAGCATTCCTGGACAAAAGGCGGAGAGCGGAGGGGTGAGAGGCGGAGAGCGCTATTAGATTCTTGCGTTACCGAGCTTCTCTGCCGACTAACCCTCCGTGTCTCTTCATCGCGTCGGCGCGTCCCTGCCAGACCTGCCCAGCGCCTCTCTCACTGCGGCCTCTCCAAGGTCGTTCTTATTACCCGGCACCCTCACATAGCTAGGCACACACACATACACGCATACACACATACACGCATACACACATACATGATTACATCATTACAATCGTAACAATATATTAGATATATATATATATATATATATATATATATAATATATATATATATATATAAGTATATATATAATATATATATAATATATATATTATATATTATCATATATAATAATAAGCGAAAGTGTGTCTGTCTGTCTGTCTGTCTGTCTGTGTATGCGGTATAGGTTCCGCCCCCCGTGGCGCAATCACCTCATATGGCACAGTTTTGGAACCAGCTCGACCAGGGAAGGTTTTAAGCCCACTTATGAGATGATCCGATCACTTTTTTTCTTTATATATATATATAATATGAATATATATTGATATAATAAATAATATATAATATAGAGATATAGTATAGATATATATATATAGAAAATATTAAAGTATATAAATAAGAATATATAGATAAATACGTATATATAGAATAATAATAGATAATATAATATAGATAATATAGATATAAGAGATAATATATATAATATATATAGATATATATAGTAGTATAAAATAGATATATATGATAATATATATAATGATATATATATATGATATATAGTATATATATATATTAATATATTATATATGAGAATAATGATAGATATAATATATAGAATAATATATAGGATATATATAATATATAGATATAAAATATATAAATATTATAGATATAATATAAATGAATATATATATAATATATATATAGATATATTATATATATATATAGTATATATAATATAATAGTATATATATATATATATATATATATTATATATTAGATATATATATATAAGTATATATATATTATATTATATATATATTATATATATATATATATATATATAATATATTATATTTTTATATATATTTTATATTTTTATATTTATATATTATTTTAAATATTTTTATATATTAAATTATATATAATATACTATTATTATATAATTATATATATTATAATATATATATATATTTTATAAATAATATATACTAGCCGCAAAGCCGCCCTCCGGCGGACCCTTTTTGCTAGCTTCCTGCGGAGGGCATGGTGGGCCCTGGGGCCCACACCGGTTTTGGTGGGCCTTGGCCCACCAAACACAGACTCCGATAGCCCCTTCTAAACTTTCCGTAATCCAAAACACCCCAACCCATTCACTCACCCATTCCCACACCCCACCATTCACTCAACCATTACCCATCACCCCCCACCCATTCACCACCCATTACCCATCACCACACACCCATTCACTCACCATTACCACCCCCCCCATTCCCTCACCCATCACCCCCACCCATCACCCCCACCCATTCACCACCCATCACCCACACCCATTACCCATTACCCACCCATCACTCACCCATTCCCCATCACCTACTACATCAAGGTTTCCTCAATTCACGCAACCCACTTTTTTCACAATTCTCGCTAATAGGCTGTTAAAAAAAAATTAAAAAAAAGTGATCGGATATCTCATAAGCGGGCTTACAACCTTCCCTGCTCGACCCAGTTCCAAAAATGTGCCATATGATGGGA